>BQMB01001598.1:445000-677201 GCA_027943415.1 Closterium sp. NIES-67 | reverse complement strand
CACCTTCGTTTCCAGCCGGTATAAAAGCCGCTAGTACGCTCAGAGTAGTCACTTTGCCTCCGGCTCACTTCACCTTCGTTTCAGCCGGTATAAAGCCGCTAGTACGCTCAGAGTAGTCACTTTGCCTCCGGCTCACTTCACCTTCGTTTCAGCCGGTATAAAGCCGCTAGTACGCTCAGAGTAGTCACTTTTGCCTCCGGCTCACTTCACCTTCGTTTCAGCCGGTATAAAGCCGCTAGTACGCTCAGAGTAGTCACTTTGCCTCCGGCTCACTTCACCTTCGTTTTCAGCCGGTATAAAGCCGCTAGTACGCTCAGAGTAGTCACTTTGCCTCCGGCTCACTTCACCTTCGTTTCAGCCGGTATAAAGCCGCTAGTACGCTCAGAGTAGTCACTTTGCCTCCGGCTCACTTCACCTTCGTTTCAGCCGGTATAAAGCCGCTAGTACGCTCAGAGTAGTCACTTTGCCTCCGGCTCACTTCACCTTCGTTTCAGCCGGTATAAAGCCGCTAGTACGCTCAGAGTAGTCACTTTGCCTCCGGCTCACTTCACCTTCGTTTCAGCCGGTATAAAGCCGCTAGTACGCTCAGAGTAGTCACTTTGCCTCCGGCTCACTTCACCTTCGTTTCAGCCGGTATAAAGCCGCTAGTACGCTCAGAGTAGTCACTTTGCCTCCGGCTCACTTCACCCTTCGTTTCAGCCGGTATAAAGCGCTAGTACCTCAGAGTAGTCACTTTTTTTTTTTTCAGGTTACGTTCTCAGAGTAGTCACTTTGCCTCCGGCTCACTTCACCTTCGTTCAGCCGGTATAAAGCCGCTAGTACGCTCAGAGTAGTCACTTTGCCTCCGGCTCACTTCACCTTCGTTTCAGCCGGTATAAAGCCGCTAGTACGCTCAGAGTAGTCACTTTGCCTCCGGCTCACTTCACCTTCGTTTCAGCCGGTATAAAGCCGCTAGTACGCTCAGAGTAGTCACTTTGCCTCCGGCTCACTTCACCTTCGTTTCAGCCGGTATAAGGCTAGTACGCTCAGGTAGTCACTTGCCTCCGCTCACTTCCCTTTCAGGTATAAAGCCGCTAGTACGCTCAGAGTAGTCACTTTGCCTCCGGCTCACTTCACCTTCGTTTCAGCCGGTATAAAGCCGCTAGTACGCTCAGAGTAGTCACTTTGCCTCCGGCTCACTTCACCTTCGTTTCAGCCGGTATAAAGCCGCTAGTACGCTCAGAGTAGTCACTTTGCCTCCGGCTCACTTCACCTTCGTTTCAGCCGGTATAAAGCCGCTAGTACGCTCAGAGTAGTCACTTTGCCTCCGGCTCACTTCACCTTCGTTTCAGCCGGTATAAAGCCGCTAGTACGCTCAGAGTAGTCACTTTGCCTCCGGCTCACTTCACCTTCGTTTCAGCCGGTATAAAGCCGCTAGTACGCTCAGAGTAGTCACTTTGCCTCCGGCTCACTTCACCTTCGTTTCAGCCGGTATAAAGCCGCTAGTACGCTCAGAGTAGTCACTTTGCCTCCGGCTCACTTCACCTTCGTTTCAGCCGGTATAAAGCCGCTAGTACGCTCAGAGTAGTCACTTTGCCTCCGGCTCACTTCACCTTCGTTTCAGCCGGTATAAAGCCGCTAGTACGCTCAGAGTAGTCACTTTGCCTCCGGCTCACTTCACCTTCGTTTCAGCCGGTATAAAAGCCGCTAGTACGCTCAGAGTAGTCACTTTGCCTCCGGCTCACTTCACCTTCGTTTCAGCCGGTATAAAGCCGCTAGTACGCTCAGAGTAGTCACTTTGCCTCCGGCTCACTTCACCTTCGTTTCAGCCGGTATAAAGCCGCTAGTACGCTCAGAGTAGTCACTTTGCCTCCGGCTCACTTCACCTTCGTTTCAGCCGGTATAAAGCCGCTAGTACGCTCAGAGTAGTCACTTTGCCTCCGGCTCACTTCACCTTCGTTTCAGCCGGTATAAAGCCGCTAGTACGCTCAGAGTAGTCACTTTGCCTCCGGCTCACTTCACCTTCGTTTCAGCCGGTATAAAGCCGCTAGTACGCTCAGAGTAGTCACTTTGCCTCCGGCTCACTTCACCTTCGTTTCAGCCGGTATAAAGCCGCTAGTACGCTCAGAGTAGTCACTTTGCCTCCGGCTCACTTCACCTTCGTTTCAGCCGGTATAAAGCCGCTAGTACGCTCAGAGTAGTCACTTTGCCTCCGGCTCACTTCACCTTCGTTTCAGCCGGTATAAAGCCGCTAGTACGCTCAGAGTAGTCACTTTGCCTCCGGCTCACTTCACCTTCGTTTCAGCCGGTATAAAGCCGCTAGTACGCTCAGAGTAGTCACTTTGCCTCCGGCTCACTTCACCTTCGTTTCAGCCGGTATAAAGCCGCTAGTACGCTCAGAGTAGTCACTTTGCCTCCGGCTCACTTCACCTTCGTTTCAGCCGGTATAAAGCCGCTAGTACGCTCAGAGTAGTCACTTTGCCTCCGGCTCACTTCACCTTCGTTTCAGCCGGTATAAAGCCGCTAGTACGCTCAGAGTAGTCACTTTGCCTCCGGCTCACTTCACCTTCGTTTCAGCCGGTATAAAGCCGCTAGTACGCTCAGAGTAGTCACTTTGCCTCCGGCTCACTTCACCTTCGTTTCAGCCGGTATAAAGCCGCTAGTACGCTCAGAGTAGTCACTTTGCCTCCGGCTCACTTCACCTTCGTTTCAGCCGGTATAAAGCCGCTAGTACGCTCAGAGTAGTCACTTTGCCTCCGGCTCACTTCACCTTCGTTTCAGCCGGTATAAAGCCGCTAGTACGCTCAGAGTAGTCACTTTGCCTCCGGCTCACTTCACCTTCGTTTCAGCCGGTATAAAGCCGCTAGTACGCTCAGAGTAGTCACTTTGCCTCCGGCTCACTTCACCTTCGTTTCAGCCGGTATAAAGCCGCTAGTACGCTCAGAGTAGTCACTTTGCCTCCGGCTCACTTCACCTTCGTTTCAGCCGGTATAAAGCCGCTAGTACGCTCAGAGTAGTCACTTTGCCTCCGGCTCACTTCACCTTCGTTTCAGCCGGTATAAAGCCGCTAGTACGCTCAGAGTAGTCACTTTGCCTCCGGCTCACTTCACCTTCGTTTCAGCCGGTATAAAGCCGCTAGTACGCTCAGAGTAGTCACTTTGCCTCCGGCTCACTTCACCTTCGTTTCAGCCGGTATAAAGCCGCTAGTACGCTCAGAGTAGTCACTTTGCCTCCGGCTCACTTCACCTTCGTTTCAGCCGGTATAAAAGCCGCTAGTACGCTCAGAGTAGTCACTTTGCCTCCGGCTCACTTCACCTTCGTTTCAGCCGGTATAAAGCCGCTAGTACGCTCAGAGTAGTCACTTTGCCTCCGGCTCACTTCACCTTCGTTTCAGCCGGTATAAAGCCGCTAGTACGCTCAGAGTAGTCACTTTGCCTCCGGCTCACTTCACCTTCGTTTCAGCCGGTATAAAGCCGCTAGTACGCTCAGAGTAGTCACTTTGCCTCCGGCTCACTTCACCTTCGTTTCAGCCGGTATAAAGCCGCTAGTACGCTCAGAGTAGTCACTTTGCCTCCGGCTCACTTCACCTTCGTTTCAGCCGGTATAAAGCCGCTAGTACGCTCAGAGTAGTCACTTTGCCTCCGGCTCACTTCACCTTCGTTTCAGCCGGTATAAAGCCGCTAGTACGCTCAGAGTAGTCACTTTGCCTCCGGCTCACTTCACCTTCGTTTCAGCCGGTATAAAGCCGCTAGTACGCTCAGAGTAGTCACTTTGCCTCCGGCTCACTTCACCTTCGTTTCAGCCGGTATAAAGCCGCTAGTACGCTCAGAGTAGTCACTTTGCCTCCGGCTCACTTCACCTTCGTTTCAGCCGGTATAAAGCCGCTAGTACGCTCAGAGTAGTCACTTTGCCTCCGGCTCACTTCACCTTCGTTTCAGCCGGTATAAAGCCGCTAGTACGCTCAGAGTAGTCACTTTGCCTCCGGCTCACTTCACCTTCGTTTCAGCCGGTATAAAGCCGCTAGTACGCTCAGAGTAGTCACTTTGCCTCCGGCTCACTTCACCTTCGTTTCAGCCGGTATAAAGCGCTAGTACGCTCAGAGTAGTCACTTTGCCTCCGGCTCACTTCACCTTCGTTTCAGCCGGTATAAAGCCGCTAGTACGCTCAGAGTAGTCACTTTGCCTCCGGCTCACTTCACCTTCGTTTCAGCCGGTATAAAGCCGCTAGTACGCTCAGAGTAGTCACTTTGCCTCCGGCTCACTTCACCTTCGTTTCAGCCGGTATAAAGCCGCTAGTACGCTCAGAGTAGTCACTTTGCCTCCGGCTCACTTCACCTTCGTTTCAGCCGGTATAAAGCCGCTAGTACGCTCAGAGTAGTCACTTTGCCTCCGGCTCACTTCACCTTCGTTTCAGCCGGTATAAAGCCGCTAGTACGCTCAGAGTAGTCACTTTGCCTCCGGCTCACTTCACCTTCGTTTCAGCCGGTATAAAGCCGCTAGTACGCTCAGAGTAGTCACTTTGCCTCCGGCTCACTTCACCTTCGTTTCAGCCGGTATAAAGCCGCTAGTACGCTCAGAGTAGTCACTTTGCCTCCGGCTCACTTCACCTTCGTTTCAGCCGGTATAAAGCCGCTAGTACGCTCAGAGTAGTCACTTTGCCTCCGGCTCACTTCACCTTCGTTTCAGCCGGTATAAAGCCGCTAGTACGCTCAGAGTAGTCACTTTGCCTCCGGCTCACTTCACCTTCGTTTCAGCCGGTATAAAGCCGCTAGTACGCTCAGAGTAGTCACTTTGCCTCCGGCTCACTTCACCTTCGTTTCAGCCGGTATAAAGCCGCTAGTACGCTCAGAGTAGTCACTTTGCCTCCGGCTCACTTCACCTTCGTTTCAGCCGGTATAAAGCCGCTAGTACGCTCAGAGTAGTCACTTTGCCTCCGGCTCACTTCACCTTCGTTTCAGCCGGTATAAAGCCGCTAGTACGCTCAGAGTAGTCACTTTGCCTCCGGCTCACTTCACCTTCGTTTCAGCCGGTATAAAGCCGCTAGTACGCTCAGAGTAGTCACTTTGCCTCCGGCTCACTTCACCTTCGTTTCAGCCGGTATAAAGCCGCTAGTACGCTCAGAGTAGTCACTTTGCCTCCGGCTCACTTCACCTTCGTTTCAGCCGGTATAAAGCCGCTAGTACGCTCAGAGTAGTCACTTTGCCTCCGGCTCACTTCACCTTCGTTTCAGCCGGTATAAAGCCGCTAGTACGCTCAGAGTAGTCACTTTGCCTCCGGCTCACTTCACCTTCGTTTCAGCCGGTATAAAGCCGCTAGTACGCTCAGAGTAGTCACTTTGCCTCCGGCTCACTTCACCTTCGTTTCAGCCGGTATAAAGCCGCTAGTACGCTCAGAGTAGTCACTTTGCCTCCGGCTCACTTCACCTTCGTTTCAGCCGGTATAAAGCCGCTAGTACGCTCAGAGTAGTCACTTTGCCTCCGGCTCACTTCACCTTCGTTTCAGCCGGTATAAAGCCGCTAGTACGCTCAGAGTAGTCACTTTGCCTCCGGCTCACTTCACCTTCGTTTCAGCCGGTATAAAGCCGCTAGTACGCTCAGAGTAGTCACTTTGCCTCCGGCTCACTTCACCTTCGTTTCAGCCGGTATAAAGCCGCTAGTACGCTCAGAGTAGTCACTTTGCCTCCGGCTCACTTCACCTTCGTTTCAGCCGGTATAAAGCCGCTAGTACGCTCAGAGTAGTCACTTTGCCTCCGGCTCACTTCACCTTCGTTTCAGCCGGTATAAAGCCGCTAGTACGCTCAGAGTAGTCACTTTGCCTCCGGCTCACTTCACCTTCGTTTCAGCCGGTATAAAGCCGCTAGTACGCTCAGAGTAGTCACTTTGCCTCCGGCTCACTTCACCTTCGTTTCAGCCGGTATAAAGCCGCTAGTACGCTCAGAGTAGTCACTTTGCCTCCGGCTCACTTCACCTTCGTTTCAGCCGGTATAAAGCCGCTAGTACGCTCAGAGTAGTCACTTTGCCTCCGGCTCACTTCACCTTCGTTTCAGCCGGTATAAAGCCGCTAGTACGCTCAGAGTAGTCACTTTGCCTCCGGCTCACTTCACCTTCGTTTCAGCCGGTATAAAGCCGCTAGTACGCTCAGAGTAGTCACTTTGCCTCCGGCTCACTTCACCTTCGTTTCAGCCGGTATAAAGCCGCTAGTACGCTCAGAGTAGTCACTTTGCCTCCGGCTCACTTCACCTTCGTTTCAGCCGGTATAAAGCCGCTAGTACGCTCAGAGTAGTCACTTTGCCTCCGGCTCACTTCACCTTCGTTTCAGCCGGTATAAAGCCGCTAGTACGCTCAGAGTAGTCACTTTGCCTCCGGCTCACTTCACCTTCGTTTCAGCCGGTATAAAGCCGCTAGTACGCTCAGAGTAGTCACTTTGCCTCCGGCTCACTTCACCTTCGTTTCAGCCGGTATAAAGCCGCTAGTACGCTCAGAGTAGTCACTTTGCCTCCGGCTCACTTCACCTTCGTTTCAGCCGGTATAAAGCCGCTAGTACGCTCAGAGTAGTCACTTTGCCTCCGGCTCACTTCACCTTCGTTTCAGCCGGTATAAAGCCGCTAGTACGCTCAGAGTAGTCACTTTGCCTCCGGCTCACTTCACCTTCGTTTCAGCCGGTATAAAGCCGCTAGTACGCTCAGAGTAGTCACTTTGCCTCCGGCTCACTTCACCTTCGTTTCAGCCGGTATAAAGCCGCTAGTACGCTCAGAGTAGTCACTTTGCCTCCGGCTCACTTCACCTTCGTTTCAGCCGGTATAAAGCCGCTAGTACGCTCAGAGTAGTCACTTTGCCTCCGGCTCACTTCACCTTCGTTTCAGCCGGTATAAAGCCGCTAGTACGCTCAGAGTAGTCACTTTGCCTCCGGCTCACTTCACCTTCGTTTCAGCCGGTATAAAGCCGCTAGTACGCTCAGAGTAGTCACTTTGCCTCCGGCTCACTTCACCTTCGTTTCAGCCGGTATAAAGCCGCTAGTACGCTCAGAGTAGTCACTTTGCCTCCGGCTCACTTCACCTTCGTTTCAGCCGGTATAAAGCCGCTAGTACGCTCAGAGTAGTCACTTTGCCTCCGGCTCACTTCACCTTCGTTTCAGCCGGTATAAAGCCGCTAGTACGCTCAGAGTAGTCACTTTGCCTCCGGCTCACTTCACCTTCGTTTCAGCCGGTATAAAGCCGCTAGTACGCTCAGAGTAGTCACTTTGCCTCCGGCTCACTTCACCTTCGTTTCAGCCGGTATAAAGCCGCTAGTACGCTCAGAGTAGTCACTTTGCCTCCGGCTCACTTCACCTTCGTTTCAGCCGGTATAAAGCCGCTAGTACGCTCAGAGTAGTCACTTTGCCTCCGGCTCACTTCACCTTCGTTTCAGCCGGTATAAAGCCGCTAGTACGCTCAGAGTAGTCACTTTGCCTCCGGCTCACTTCACCTTCGTTTCAGCCGGTATAAAGCCGCTAGTACGCTCAGAGTAGTCACTTTGCCTCCGGCTCACTTCACCTTCGTTTCAGCCGGTATAAAGCCGCTAGTACGCTCAGAGTAGTCACTTTGCCTCCGGCTCACTTCACCTTCGTTTCAGCCGGTATAAAGCCGCTAGTACGCTCAGAGTAGTCACTTTGCCTCCGGCTCACTTCACCTTCGTTTCAGCCGGTATAAAGCCGCTAGTACGCTCAGAGTAGTCACTTTGCCTCCGGCTCACTTCACCTTCGTTTCAGCCGGTATAAAGCCGCTAGTACGCTCAGAGTAGTCACTTTGCCTCCGGCTCACTTCACCTTCGTTTCAGCCGGTATAAAGCCGCTAGTACGCTCAGAGTAGTCACTTTGCCTCCGGCTCACTTCACCTTCGTTTCAGCCGGTATAAAGCCGCTAGTACGCTCAGAGTAGTCACTTTGCCTCCGGCTCACTTCACCTTCGTTTCAGCCGGTATAAAGCCGCTAGTACGCTCAGAGTAGTCACTTTGCCTCCGGCTCACTTCACCTTCGTTTCAGCCGGTATAAAGCCGCTAGTACGCTCAGAGTAGTCACTTTGCCTCCGGCTCACTTCACCTTCGTTTCAGCCGGTATAAAGCCGCTAGTACGCTCAGAGTAGTCACTTTGCCTCCGGCTCACTTCACCTTCGTTTCAGCCGGTATAAAGCCGCTAGTACGCTCAGAGTAGTCACTTTGCCTCCGGCTCACTTCACCTTCGTTTCAGCCGGTATAAAGCCGCTAGTACGCTCAGAGTAGTCACTTTGCCTCCGGCTCACTTCACCTTCGTTTCAGCCGGTATAAAGCCGCTAGTACGCTCAGAGTAGTCACTTTGCCTCCGGCTCACTTCACCTTCGTTTCAGCCGGTATAAAGCCGCTAGTACGCTCAGAGTAGTCACTTTGCCTCCGGCTCACTTCACCTTCGTTTCAGCCGGTATAAAGCCGCTAGTACGCTCAGAGTAGTCACTTTGCCTCCGGCTCACTTCACCTTCGTTTCAGCCGGTATAAAGCCGCTAGTACGCTCAGAGTAGTCACTTTGCCTCCGGCTCACTTCACCTTCGTTTCAGCCGGTATAAAGCCGCTAGTACGCTCAGAGTAGTCACTTTGCCTCCGGCTCACTTCACCTTCGTTTCAGCCGGTATAAAGCCGCTAGTACGCTCAGAGTAGTCACTTTGCCTCCGGCTCACTTCACCTTCGTTTCAGCCGGTATAAAGCCGCTAGTACGCTCAGAGTAGTCACTTTGCCTCCGGCTCACTTCACCTTCGTTTCAGCCGGTATAAAGCCGCTAGTACGCTCAGAGTAGTCACTTTGCCTCCGGCTCACTTCACCTTCGTTTCAGCCGGTATAAAGCCGCTAGTACGCTCAGAGTAGTCACTTTGCCTCCGGCTCACTTCACCTTCGTTTCAGCCGGTATAAAGCCGCTAGTACGCTCAGAGTAGTCACTTTGCCTCCGGCTCACTTCACCTTCGTTTCAGCCGGTATAAAGCCGCTAGTACGCTCAGAGTAGTCACTTTGCCTCCGGCTCACTTCACCTTCGTTTCAGCCGGTATAAAGCCGCTAGTACGCTCAGAGTAGTCACTTTGCCTCCGGCTCACTTCACCTTCGTTTCAGCCGGTATAAAGCCGCTAGTACGCTCAGAGTAGTCACTTTGCCTCCGGCTCACTTCACCTTCGTTTCAGCCGGTATAAAGCCGCTAGTACGCTCAGAGTAGTCACTTTGCCTCCGGCTCACTTCACCTTCGTTTCAGCCGGTATAAAGCCGCTAGTACGCTCAGAGTAGTCACTTTGCCTCCGGCTCACTTCACCTTCGTTTCAGCCGGTATAAAGCCGCTAGTACGCTCAGAGTAGTCACTTTGCCTCCGGCTCACTTCACCTTCGTTTCAGCCGGTATAAAGCCGCTAGTACGCTCAGAGTAGTCACTTTGCCTCCGGCTCACTTCACCTTCGTTTCAGCCGGTATAAAGCCGCTAGTACGCTCAGAGTAGTCACTTTGCCTCCGGCTCACTTCACCTTCGTTTCAGCCGGTATAAAGCCGCTAGTACGCTCAGAGTAGTCACTTTGCCTCCGGCTCACTTCACCTTCGTTTCAGCCGGTATAAAGCCGCTAGTACGCTCAGAGTAGTCACTTTGCCTCCGGCTCACTTCACCTTCGTTTCAGCCGGTATAAAGCCGCTAGTACGCTCAGAGTAGTCACTTTGCCTCCGGCTCACTTCACCTTCGTTTCAGCCGGTATAAAGCCGCTAGTACGCTCAGAGTAGTCACTTTGCCTCCGGCTCACTTCACCTTCGTTTCAGCCGGTATAAAGCCGCTAGTACGCTCAGAGTAGTCACTTTGCCTCCGGCTCACTTCACCTTCGTTTCAGCCGGTATAAAGCCGCTAGTACGCTCAGAGTAGTCACTTTGCCTCCGGCTCACTTCACCTTCGTTTCAGCCGGTATAAAGCCGCTAGTACGCTCAGAGTAGTCACTTTGCCTCCGGCTCACTTCACCTTCGTTTCAGCCGGTATAAAGCCGCTAGTACGCTCAGAGTAGTCACTTTGCCTCCGGCTCACTTCACCTTCGTTTCAGCCGGTATAAAGCCGCTAGTACGCTCAGAGTAGTCACTTTGCCTCCGGCTCACTTCACCTTCGTTTCAGCCGGTATAAAGCCGCTAGTACGCTCAGAGTAGTCACTTTGCCTCCGGCTCACTTCACCTTCGTTTCAGCCGGTATAAAGCCGCTAGTACGCTCAGAGTAGTCACTTTGCCTCCGGCTCACTTCACCTTCGTTTCAGCCGGTATAAAGCCGCTAGTACGCTCAGAGTAGTCACTTTGCCTCCGGCTCACTTCACCTTCGTTTCAGCCGGTATAAAGCCGCTAGTACGCTCAGAGTAGTCACTTTGCCTCCGGCTCACTTCACCTTCGTTTCAGCCGGTATAAAGCCGCTAGTACGCTCAGAGTAGTCACTTTGCCTCCGGCTCACTTCACCTTCGTTTCAGCCGGTATAAAGCCGCTAGTACGCTCAGAGTAGTCACTTTGCCTCCGGCTCACTTCACCTTCGTTTCAGCCGGTATAAAGCCGCTAGTACGCTCAGAGTAGTCACTTTGCCTCCGGCTCACTTCACCTTCGTTTCAGCCGGTATAAAGCCGCTAGTACGCTCAGAGTAGTCACTTTGCCTCCGGCTCACTTCACCTTCGTTTCAGCCGGTATAAAGCCGCTAGTACGCTCAGAGTAGTCACTTTGCCTCCGGCTCACTTCACCTTCGTTTCAGCCGGTATAAAGCCGCTAGTACGCTCAGAGTAGTCACTTTGCCTCCGGCTCACTTCACCTTCGTTTCAGCCGGTATAAAGCCGCTAGTACGCTCAGAGTAGTCACTTTGCCTCCGGCTCACTTCACCTTCGTTTCAGCCGGTATAAAGCCGCTAGTACGCTCAGAGTAGTCACTTTGCCTCCGGCTCACTTCACCTTCGTTTCAGCCGGTATAAAGCCGCTAGTACGCTCAGAGTAGTCACTTTGCCTCCGGCTCACTTCACCTTCGTTTCAGCCGGTATAAAGCCGCTAGTACGCTCAGAGTAGTCACTTTGCCTCCGGCTCACTTCACCTTCGTTTCAGCCGGTATAAAGCCGCTAGTACGCTCAGAGTAGTCACTTTGCCTCCGGCTCACTTCACCTTCGTTTCAGCCGGTATAAAGCCGCTAGTACGCTCAGAGTAGTCACTTTGCCTCCGGCTCACTTCACCTTCGTTTCAGCCGGTATAAAGCCGCTAGTACGCTCAGAGTAGTCACTTTGCCTCCGGCTCACTTCACCTTCGTTTCAGCCGGTATAAAGCCGCTAGTACGCTCAGAGTAGTCACTTTGCCTCCGGCTCACTTCACCTTCGTTTCAGCCGGTATAAAGCCGCTAGTACGCTCAGAGTAGTCACTTTGCCTCCGGCTCACTTCACCTTCGTTTCAGCCGGTATAAAGCCGCTAGTACGCTCAGAGTAGTCACTTTGCCTCCGGCTCACTTCACCTTCGTTTCAGCCGGTATAAAGCCGCTAGTACGCTCAGAGTAGTCACTTTGCCTCCGGCTCACTTCACCTTCGTTTCAGCCGGTATAAAGCCGCTAGTACGCTCAGAGTAGTCACTTTGCCTCCGGCTCACTTCACCTTCGTTTCAGCCGGTATAAAGCCGCTAGTACGCTCAGAGTAGTCACTTTGCCTCCGGCTCACTTCACCTTCGTTTCAGCCGGTATAAAGCCGCTAGTACGCTCAGAGTAGTCACTTTGCCTCCGGCTCACTTCACCTTCGTTTCAGCCGGTATAAAGCCGCTAGTACGCTCAGAGTAGTCACTTTGCCTCCGGCTCACTTCACCTTCGTTTCAGCCGGTATAAAGCCGCTAGTACGCTCAGAGTAGTCACTTTGCCTCCGGCTCACTTCACCTTCGTTTCAGCCGGTATAAAGCCGCTAGTACGCTCAGAGTAGTCACTTTGCCTCCGGCTCACTTCACCTTCGTTTCAGCCGGTATAAAGCCGCTAGTACGCTCAGAGTAGTCACTTTGCCTCCGGCTCACTTCACCTTCGTTTCAGCCGGTATAAAGCCGCTAGTACGCTCAGAGTAGTCACTTTGCCTCCGGCTCACTTCACCTTCGTTTCAGCCGGTATAAAGCCGCTAGTACGCTCAGAGTAGTCACTTTGCCTCCGGCTCACTTCACCTTCGTTTCAGCCGGTATAAAGCCGCTAGTACGCTCAGAGTAGTCACTTTGCCTCCGGCTCACTTCACCTTCGTTTCAGCCGGTATAAAGCCGCTAGTACGCTCAGAGTAGTCACTTTGCCTCCGGCTCACTTCACCTTCGTTTCAGCCGGTATAAAGCCGCTAGTACGCTCAGAGTAGTCACTTTGCCTCCGGCTCACTTCACCTTCGTTTCAGCCGGTATAAAGCCGCTAGTACGCTCAGAGTAGTCACTTTGCCTCCGGCTCACTTCACCTTCGTTTCAGCCGGTATAAAGCCGCTAGTACGCTCAGAGTAGTCACTTTGCCTCCGGCTCACTTCACCTTCGTTTCAGCCGGTATAAAGCCGCTAGTACGCTCAGAGTAGTCACTTTGCCTCCGGCTCACTTCACCTTCGTTTCAGCCGGTATAAAGCCGCTAGTACGCTCAGAGTAGTCACTTTGCCTCCGGCTCACTTCACCTTCGTTTCAGCCGGTATAAAGCCGCTAGTACGCTCAGAGTAGTCACTTTGCCTCCGGCTCACTTCACCTTCGTTTCAGCCGGTATAAAGCCGCTAGTACGCTCAGAGTAGTCACTTTGCCTCCGGCTCACTTCACCTTCGTTTCAGCCGGTATAAAGCCGCTAGTACGCTCAGAGTAGTCACTTTGCCTCCGGCTCACTTCACCTTCGTTTCAGCCGGTATAAAGCCGCTAGTACGCTCAGAGTAGTCACTTTGCCTCCGGCTCACTTCACCTTCGTTTCAGCCGGTATAAAGCCGCTAGTACGCTCAGAGTAGTCACTTTGCCTCCGGCTCACTTCACCTTCGTTTCAGCCGGTATAAAGCCGCTAGTACGCTCAGAGTAGTCACTTTGCCTCCGGCTCACTTCACCTTCGTTTCAGCCGGTATAAAGCCGCTAGTACGCTCAGAGTAGTCACTTTGCCTCCGGCTCACTTCACCTTCGTTTCAGCCGGTATAAAGCCGCTAGTACGCTCAGAGTAGTCACTTTGCCTCCGGCTCACTTCACCTTCGTTTCAGCCGGTATAAAGCCGCTAGTACGCTCAGAGTAGTCACTTTGCCTCCGGCTCACTTCACCTTCGTTTCAGCCGGTATAAAGCCGCTAGTACGCTCAGAGTAGTCACTTTGCCTCCGGCTCACTTCACCTTCGTTTCAGCCGGTATAAAGCCGCTAGTACGCTCAGAGTAGTCACTTTGCCTCCGGCTCACTTCACCTTCGTTTCAGCCGGTATAAAGCCGCTAGTACGCTCAGAGTAGTCACTTTGCCTCCGGCTCACTTCACCTTCGTTTCAGCCGGTATAAAGCCGCTAGTACGCTCAGAGTAGTCACTTTGCCTCCGGCTCACTTCACCTTCGTTTCAGCCGGTATAAAGCCGCTAGTACGCTCAGAGTAGTCACTTTGCCTCCGGCTCACTTCACCTTCGTTTCAGCCGGTATAAAGCCGCTAGTACGCTCAGAGTAGTCACTTTGCCTCCGGCTCACTTCACCTTCGTTTCAGCCGGTATAAAGCCGCTAGTACGCTCAGAGTAGTCACTTTGCCTCCGGCTCACTTCACCTTCGTTTCAGCCGGTATAAAGCCGCTAGTACGCTCAGAGTAGTCACTTTGCCTCCGGCTCACTTCACCTTCGTTTCAGCCGGTATAAAGCCGCTAGTACGCTCAGAGTAGTCACTTTGCCTCCGGCTCACTTCACCTTCGTTTCAGCCGGTATAAAGCCGCTAGTACGCTCAGAGTAGTCACTTTGCCTCCGGCTCACTTCACCTTCGTTTCAGCCGGTATAAAGCCGCTAGTACGCTCAGAGTAGTCACTTTGCCTCCGGCTCACTTCACCTTCGTTTCAGCCGGTATAAAGCCGCTAGTACGCTCAGAGTAGTCACTTTGCCTCCGGCTCACTTCACCTTCGTTTCAGCCGGTATAAAGCCGCTAGTACGCTCAGAGTAGTCACTTTGCCTCCGGCTCACTTCACCTTCGTTTCAGCCGGTATAAAGCCGCTAGTACGCTCAGAGTAGTCACTTTGCCTCCGGCTCACTTCACCTTCGTTTCAGCCGGTATAAAGCCGCTAGTACGCTCAGAGTAGTCACTTTGCCTCCGGCTCACTTCACCTTCGTTTCAGCCGGTATAAAGCCGCTAGTACGCTCAGAGTAGTCACTTTGCCTCCGGCTCACTTCACCTTCGTTTCAGCCGGTATAAAGCCGCTAGTACGCTCAGAGTAGTCACTTTGCCTCCGGCTCACTTCACCTTCGTTTCAGCCGGTATAAAGCCGCTAGTACGCTCAGAGTAGTCACTTCGTCTCGCTGCTCGCTCGATTGTAGCAGCAGACTCAGTACCTCTGTCTAGGAGGGCAAAACCGCGGACGACCACCTCGATCTATACTGCCTGCACCTTCTTCCGCCAGCTGCACCCTTGCGCCTGTCAACAGCACGCGTCGCGTCGACACGATTCCCGCCACCCGACCCTACCGCTATGGCCGGCCTCTTTACCCAGCTCCAGTAGTCCTAAGCAGCAGCTCGTGCACGCAAGCTTCACTATCGAACGCGACGAAACGCCACTGGAACGCTCGCGGAGCCGTGATTTCGTGACTAGCCGCCGTCTAGACCTAGTTTCCGTGCCAACCCGTTTTCCTCCGATAAATTGCCCGCCTTTCGACCGACCCACTGAACCTGTTCCAGCGGCAGTTTTCAACGCTACAGTACCTCTCACATCCGCTCATCTGCTCGTGAAGGTGTGAAGCGCGAACAGGCGGAACGTGCGGAAGACGTAAGGTTGCGAGCAGGAAACTGCTGACAGGGCGTGGAGACAGCATCCCCGCACCAGCACGCCACGAAACTGCCGAACCCGCGCGCGGCAAAAACCCCATCCCCCAACAAGCTTCTTCGGCGCCCGGAACAGACAACTACACTGCTGCTTTCAACCTACAGCTCTTTGCTTCCAAACCCGAAATAAACCCTCATGGCATCGCGGAAATGGGACCGTACAGCAGCAACAGCAGAATCCACAGGCACCCGACCAGCAAGCCGCACCCGTTCGTCCCCACCCTTTGCAACCCTTCCGATACACTTCCCAGCACCGGTAACAGCTCCTACTGTCGGCTCCCCTTCGGAAACTCCAACTCAACCAACCACTGACGTCCCGCCATCGCAGCCATCTTCCTCCCAGGCCCCAGCAGCCCCTCCCCAGATCTCCCAGTCACCAGCACGCCCTCGGATTATATCTGAGCAGCAGAGGCAAGCTCTACACCACCTTGTAGCTGAAACACAGCCTACCCCTTCCTCCTCCTCCCCTTCACGTCCGCCAACCTATCCACCAGCAGCACCTGCCTCAGCGGCTCCTGCGCCTCCTCCTCCAACAACAGTCCCAGCCCCATCATTCACCTGCACCACCTGTCTGCGAAGTTTTGCCAATTCTGGGGCACTCACTCGTCACCTTCCTGCTTGTGGCCGTAACACATCATCCCGCCAGCAGACCGCGCGGCCGACCCCTCCTCGTCCACCGGCATCGGCCCCACCCCCACAACCCTCTATTACCCAGCAGACTCGGGATGCTGTACTATCGTGGGATTGGCCGGCAATTTTCAGCCCCGCTGTGACCCCGGGCCCACTACTGCGCCGTATCCCCCCTCGTATCCGTCCTCTGGTGTTGGATGGCCTTCTCATCCCGCTTCGCCGTCTCGCTGTCCATCGCAAGGACCGGTCAGCTCATCTGATCCTCCTTGCATTCCCCAAACTCGTCCTGCGCCTCCCCATTGCCTCCACCACCCAATCTGCCACCGCCACATGCACCGCCGCGGTACACCGCTTTCTTCGGGGGGAGTGGCTGGCTCTCTTTACCGACGCCACGGCTGCTTCTACTCCAGCTTCTCGCCCAGCCACGCTGTCCTCTGCGCGCTCAACAGCCATGACAGCTCGTCTGAACCGGGCCAAGCGCTTCGCTCACTGTGCTGACTGGTCCAGATCTCTCGGAGCCCTGGAAGCGGGTGAGCTGGCCCCGTCCACCCCGGATACCATTACTGCACTTCAGGCCAAGCATCCTCCTGCAATGGCTCCCATCCCTGAATGGGTGCCTGACTTCACAGCCACGGATGTCCCTCAGTTGACCGTTCCACTTCTTCACTCGGCTCTTCGCTCGGCCCCACGAGGGACTGCAGCTGGCCCTTCGGGGTGGCTCATTGAACACCTCCGAGACACTTTCCTCTCTTGCCAGACGCATCTCCCGCATCTGCTCCAACTATTCCAGAACTGGTTACAAGGTGATCTCCCACTGGAGGTCAGGCCCTACTTTACTGCATCCACGCTTGTGGCCCTCCAAAAACCACAAGGTGGTGTTCGGCCCATTGCCATCGGTGAGGTCCTCCCTCATCTTCTTTCACGCTGTGTCACCCTACACTACAAGCAGCAGATTCGGGACTTCTTCCTCCCTTGCCTCCAGTTCGGCGTCGCGGTCCCTGCTGGAATTGAAGTCATGGCCCATGCTGTCCAGTCAGCGCTCTCGCTGCACCCGGAGTGGGTGGTGCTTCAGCTTGACGTCGCCAATGCCTTCAACTCTGTCAGTCGAGCTGCGATGTTTGACGCCCTTCGCCACTCGCCATTCTCCGGCTTGATTCCCTTCTTTCGCCTCTTCTACGCCTCTCCCTCCCCACTCTACTACCGCAACGGCCCAGCCATTGAGACCCTCCAGTCGGCGTCGGGGGTCCGCCAAGGGGATCCGTGCGGACCCTTCCTATACGCCCTCACCCAGCTGCTCGCCATTCGACCCACTCAACAGCAGTCACCCTCAATCCTCGTTACATCATATGCAGATGATACCTACCTCGTCGGACCTGCAAACGAAGTCTTTGCAGCCTACACGGCCTTGACTACCCGCCTAAGTGACCTCAGCCTGACTGTTCAGCCAACCAAATGCTCTCTTTGGGCACCAACAGACCTTCCACCAGCTTCCTCGCCCCCATCACACATCACCACTGCGCCCAACGGCCTTACTGTGGCTGGAGTCCCGATTGGTTCAGACCACTACATCATTTCAACGGTCCGAGACAAGCTCCAGGCTTTTGCAACCTCCCTCCACCTTCTACATGATCTCCACGACCCTCAGATTGCCTCCCGCATCCTCACCCTCTGCATTTCTGCCCGCCCATCCTTCCTTCTCCGCACAGTCGCCCCGTTTCCAGAAGTTGTAGAGCTTTACACTGACTGGGACAATGACCTTCTAGACCATTTCAAGCGCCTTGTTGGAGCAGATTTCTGGCCCTCCTCGTTCGACCACCTTGACACAGCCCATCATCAACCGTTCCTTCCCATTCGTCTTGGAGGTTTTGGCCTCCGATCGTCTGCTTCGTTTGCCAAGCTCAGCTACCTTTGCAGCTGGGCACAGACAGTCTCTCTCTTATCCTCCCACTTCATCATCGACGGCTCTCCCATCTTTCGCCCCTTCATCACTGCTGATGCCATCGACCGCCTGGATCGCTTCATCCCTACCGCCATGTCCCTCCTCCATGCGGACATACGCCAACACTTTCCCCCATGGTCCACACTCCATTCTGGATATCCTCTTAAGCTTTTCACATACCTCTCTCACCACCTCGAAGCCAACATGCTCGAGCGAGTGCGAGCTACAGCTTCCTCTCCCCTGCATCTGGCCCGTTTAACCTCCCTTCAAGGGCCCCATGCTGGTGACTGGCTTACTGTGGCTCCATCCTCTCAACACATGCAACTCTCGCCAACCGAGTGGAGTATTGCAACTGCCATCCGCCTTGGACTCCCGATCCCACACCTCACATCAACCCGCACCTGCACTTGTGGTGCTCCATTCACCAACCCATCTATCCCTTCCCACGTCCTCCGCTGCCCAAGCACGAACGAGCCAACCCGAGTTCACGACGCCATCAAGCACGAGGTCCATCGCATCGCCTCCGAACTCGGCTACGTGGCTCAGCTCGAAGACTCTTCCCTCCTCCCAGGGAAACGTCCAGACGTCAGTTGCCGTGACATTTCCTCAGGGACATCTTGGGCATTGGATGTCTCCGTCGCTGATCCACAACAAGGCTTTCCACATTCCAATGCACCAACCGTGATTGGCACTGCAGCAGCTACCCGTGAATCTGAGAAACACTCGCTCTATGCCTCTGCCCTTCGCGACCGCCCTGACGTGAAGCTTCTGCCCCTCGCTGTCGAAACCTTTGGCTGCTTCGGCAAAACGTTTCAGAGCTTTGTCAACGAGTGCAGTCGCCGTGGAACTGCCAGACTTCGGGACATGAGCGGTATGTCAGATCTTCTTCCACAACTTTTTGAATCCTCCTACTACAAGAGGATTTCTCTGGTCCACCAGCGTGAGCAGGCAAGGACAGTTTGTCGACGTACACAAGTCCGCTACAACGCTACCAACACATCTTCCCAACAGGATCTCACCCCACCGTCGGCAGCTGACTTTGTCTACCTTGGATCAGACCATTGAGACCCTTGAGAGGTCTCAACTTTGTAGCCTGTACGTCATGCGAACCTCGAATACTCTTATCTTGCTTGATCAACTGTCCTTGATGTAACTTTGTACATATACAACTTTGTATATAAAGAGGTATGTAGGTATGGAGATATGGACGTATGTAGGTACGCAGGTATGCAGGAATGCAGGTATGGCGACCCCCCTCAGGCGGTCAGAGCCGCCCTCTGGCGGTAAGTCTGAAGTGCGAGACAAGGGCAAAAGTGACGCAGGTGACAGAGCAAGCATTGAACAAGTGCCCTTCCCCACCTCACCATCTCTCACCGCAATAGCACAACTTCACCATCGGGCGGTGCTTTGCCGTTCTCAGCCGAAGCGCGCTGGCGGGAAGCGGGTTGCGGGCAGCGGGAAGCGGGAAGCGGGCAGCGGGCAGCGGGAAGCGGGCAGCGGGCAGCGGGCAGCGGGCAGCGGGCAGCGGGCAGCGGGAAGCGGGCAGCGGGCAGCGGGAAGCGGGAAGCGGGAAGCGGGCAGCGGGAAGCGGGCAGCGGGAAGCGGGCAGTGGGGAGAGGGCAGCGGGAAGCGGGCAGCCGGCAGCGGGCAGCGGGCAGCGGGCAGCGGGAAGCGGGCAGCGGGAAGCGGGGAGCGGGCAGCGGGCAGCGGGCAGCGGGCAGCGGGCAGCAGGCAGCGGGCAGCGGGCAGCGGGAAGCGGGCAGCGGGCAGCGGGAAGCGGGCAGAGGACAGCGGGCAGCGGGAAGCGGACAGCGGGAAGCGGAAAGCGGGCAGCGGGCAGCGGGCAGCGGGAAGCGGGCAGCGGGCAGCGGGGAGAGGGCAGCAGGAAGCGGGCAGCAGGCAGCGGGCAGCGGGAAGCGGGCAGCGGGCAGCGGGCAGCGGGAAGCGGGCAGCGGGAAGCGGGCAGCGGGAAGCGGGCATCGGGCAGCGGGCAACGGGAAGCGGGAAGCGGGCAGCGGACAGCGGGCAGCGGGCAGCGGTTAGGCTCTTTTCGGATCCGTACGAATAACGACTCTGCTAATGCGAGATTGTGGTGCGACCTTTCTCGAAAATAATCGTCGAGAGTATCCACTGACGAGAAGCGAGGAGGAGCTGGATGTCGGCGGGTGCCTACATCGACGTCGATAAAGCACGACGTTCTAGATCGAGAATGTTCGATGTCGATAAAGCACGTGTAGAAACCGTCGGGAACGCAGGACGAAGCGGGTGTTGATCGACGCAGGAGCTAGCACCAGTCAGCATGGCGACAGAAACGGACTACCAGAGGAGTCCTACACTCTATTTACTCGATTCTAGACTGCACTAACTCGTGGACTAAGCAGCACGGACTAGGAACATTTCGTCGCAGAAGCTAATCTCTCGGGGTCGGAGATAGTTCCGCTGGATCTTATGACAGGACAGAATAATGAGCGAAGAATGAGCGAAGAGAGATGTGTTGCTCGCTGCCAGATCAGAGAGCAGCGAGCACTCTGTCCCAGCAGAGCAGAGAGAGGGTCGCTGAAAGGAGATTGGAGAGGAGGGGAGGGCAAGATCAACCTCGGGAACTGATTGGTCGGGACAGGACACAGGTTCTGACAACAACCGGACGGAACACTTCTAATCATTGGCGCTAAACCTCCTGAATCCTGACACGCCGAGCTGCACCGCACGATACCTCAGTGTACCTACAGCAGGTAATCTATTGACTGTAGAAACATTCGTCATTCATTAAGTTGCCCATACTCTAATTGAGCAACTCTATTGACGACTCATGTACATGACTTTACAAGCGTTGCATCACATAAATGCAAGTCTGATTGAAAACATTTTCCACTATTGTTGCAGATACCATAGCCGTCGATTCCCGTCTGTTAGTCTTGGCGCACTTTGAAAGGTGGCAGGTACGATGTGATAATGGCAAAAACCATGAACAGTACCCACTGGAGACAAGCACCATCGATAACGGAAGAAGTCATAGCAGATAATTAGTACATGGAGACGGGCAGAGAAACAAGGAAGAATCATGAGTTTACATACCGGCAGGGAAAAAGGGATGCAGAGCAAAATGAACAATCAGTTGCACAAACAAGCCTGGAATGGAAGACAAGGGGCCCTACAAGAGCTGGGCAGTGACACAGGGCTTACAAGAATGGGCAGAGTGAGAATGCCCCAAACGGGCCAGAAGGCGATGGAGCACCTGTGGCAAGGCGCGATGGCGGGCAGGAAGGAAAAGGTGGGAAAACACCGGCTATTGGATTATAATCTGCTGCCATAATCTGCCGGACGTCACCACCAGGCATCACTTCAATAACCATGACAATGGAAAAAGGTATCTCAGAATTAAAAAAAAAAGGTCACGAGTCACTTACAGAACATAAGCCGCGAGGCCAACAGCCGTGGCGACAGCCAGCGCGGCGGGCGCGGACTGGTGGTAGGAGCGCGTGTCCTTTCGGAGGAGGCGCAGGAAGACAGCGGCGTAGAGGTAGATGGCGACGTTCACAGCCACACACGCCGCTGCCGCCTGTAGCGGCCGCCTGTCTGCCGTGGAGTGGGGGGATGTGATTGTGCAACACACGAAAGAAGTGTCCAGGTGTAGATGAGGTGGCAGGCGGGAGGAAATCCTCACAAGGGAGAAGTGACATAAGAGGAAGAGGAAGTGACGCCACGAAAAGGTGAAGCCACGAAAAGGTGAAGCCACGAAAAGGTGAAGCCACGAAAAGGTGAAGTCATAGCAGCATGCACGGCAGTGATTTACCATGGGATGATGACAGATCATGTGACCTGCGACCGATCGTCTTATGCGGAATAGACCGTACGATGTGCTGTTGACCGACAGATGCGCGAATAACCGCTAGATACATGACTGACCATCGGATGCGTGGATCGCGAAAGAGGACGTCTAGGAAATGCACGGAGCCGTCGCCCAGGTAAAGAACCACGCCGCCCAGCAGCAGGTAGATCGCGTTCTCCTGCCACGACCGCTTCCGCCCCTTGAAGCGCCGCCGCTGCTGTGCCTGCGACTGCTGCTCGTGCGACGTCGCAGAGGCCTTCTGCGACTGCTGAGCGTCGATTTCTATGGCCTGCGACTGCCGGTTGCCGTCGGAGACACCGGTTGCGCTGTAAGGTGTAGCGCGTTGCGTTGCGGAGGAAGCCATAGCGGGAGGTAGGAGCGGGAGCTGCTGATTCAAGCTCAGGCATGAATATCGAGGAAATCTTCAAGGAAATTTAGCCTCAGCTTCTAGAAGAGCTTGACAATATCCCTGATAGGTTATGCCTCTTTTACCGGTATAGCGCTGAACCAATTGTGTATGCGTATCCTTTTTCTCTACCAGCAATCGCCGCAGTTATTAGACTATTTTGGTAGCCGTCGGATTCGAGGCAGGTCATCCAACGGCAATCGCGAGTCGTAGCCCAATCATCCAACAGTCCAGATCACGGCTCTCGCTAAGCCTAGGGTATTCCTTTAGGTCACGGAATTGGTCCCAAAATTACCCGTTAGGGGACGGAATCGCCGAAAATTAACCCGTTAGCATACGGATTCGTCGAAGACAAATGGCCTTCACCACAGCCAAGGAAAAGCGCTAGAGCCCCCAGGAACTCTTTCTCGCACATACATGTCTCGAGCGGTTTGGAAGAGGACAAAAACTTCCCGCTAACTAACCCCTCTCTTTGCTTAGCGGGGGAAGTTGGGGGAAGTGTAAGGGAGGTTAGGAAGGGGTACTTCGTAACAGATCTACTACAAGTGTACTTCGTACGGAATCGAAGAGAATTAACCCGTAATATCAAGGAATCACACGAAAAGTAATCCGTTTCAAGAAAACATTACTATGTGAAAGACGGAATCAGGTCGGGAACAGCTCTTAATTTAGCAACATTAAGGGTAATTACTCTTTTATCCAGAGGCCTGGTCTAGATCCCCACAGCGGCACCTCCCATGACCCTCGATTCTGTCAGGCCCACCGCGCTGGCTGGCATCTCCCATGATTCCATCCCCCCCCCCAAACCATCCCGCCTCAGCCCTCTGATCGTTCCGCTTGCCAGCAGCAGGAGCAGGCTTTCCGCCACCTCGTTTCCCGCTTCCGCATACACCTTCCCCCCTCCACTCACCACTTCCCATTTCTTCTCCCTCCCACCCTCGTCTTGCTCCGCCTTTGCCGAGAATCTCCGCGCCTTGCGGCGGCTTACGGAATCCGCGCGCTGTCAGCTGACTTGTGCGGTCAAGATCCGATCCGTCGAGATCTATCGCTTACAGTAGCATCTCGCAGGCGACATTCGTCGGTTCGGTTCGTTTCGTTTCGTTTCGTTGTTGAAACCACTGTCGCCTAGTCGCCCGCGGATTCCATGGGCGAACCCGATTCATGGGAGGATATCGCGGGCCAGCAGCAGCCGCCGGCACCGGGCGGATATTACAACGCGCCTCCCGGCGCAGCAGGCGGAGCGCTCAACGTTAACGCGGCGGCGTTCGCGTTTAACCCGACGGCCAACACTTTCATGCCCAACTACCCCGGCCAACCCGCTCCTGGTGGTGCTCCTGGCGCGTACGGTTACAACCAAGGCGGGTACGCTTACAACCCGCAGGCGGCGTACGGTTACAACCAAGGCGGGTACGGTTACAACCAGGGCGGGTACGGTTACAACCAGGGACAGCAGTACGGCGGAGGTGGGTATCAGCAGCAGCAGTACGGCGGGGGAGGGTACCAGCAGCAGCAGCAGCAGTACGGGGGAAGGGGAGGGCGAGGGGGTGGCGGAGGGCGGGGAGGCGGAGGATACAGCGGGGGACGGGGAGCAGGCGGAGGCGTTGCGGGCGCGCAGGGGCAGCAGCCCCAGCAGCAGCAGTATGCGCAGCAGCCGCAGCCGCAGCAGCAGCAGTCATCGGGGCCTGCTGTTACTAAAACCCTAGGCGGTCCCGCGTCGTCCGGTCCTGCAGTCTCGAAAACCCTCGGGGGCCCTGCGGTCTCCAAGTCCCTTGGCGGACCCTCCGTGCAGAAGGTACTGGTAACCACCTCGCCAGAATTTCGCGAGGATCCCTTCGCGAGGCTGTCGCGATGAGCGTTGTGGCTCGCAGTTGTTCGTGATTGGCTGTTACTGTCGCCCCGTTTCGTGTATCGTATCTGGTTTCCCGTTTCGCGTATCGGTTCTGCTTGCACAGTTGACTCTCCGCTTTCCTCCTTCCGTTGGCTTTGCTCTCCCCTTCCCGCGCGTCTCCGCCAGGTTCTCGGCGCAACTGCACCCGCGGCTGCCCCCGCGCCAGCAGCGGCGGTTTCCGTCCCTCCCGCCGCAGCCGCTGCTCCGCCCGCGGCGGAGGAGGAGAAGCCCGCGGAGGCGGAAGCGGAAGTGAAAGTGGAGGGAAAGGCGGAGATCCCAGCGGAAAGCGATGGAGCAGGTGATTGTGAGCAAGGCGCTGACTGAGCGAGGCGTTTACTGAGCGAGGCGTTTACTGAGCGAGGCGTTTACTGAGCGAGGCGTTTACTGAGCGAGGCGTTTACTGAGCGAGGCGTTTACTGAGCGAGGCGTTTACTGAGGGAGGGCGTTGAGTGAAGATTCTTTCCGTTCCAGTCCCTCATTCCTTCCATCCCCTCTCGCCCGCTTTTTCTCGCCTCCCTTGTGCAGCGGATGCAGCAGCGGCAGGCGTGGCAGCGCTGGACATCAAGGCGGACGCCAAGGACGACGCGGCCCCTTCAACAGCAGCAGGTATTCTCGCGCCCACTGGCTCTATTCCCTGCCCTCTCGGTGCTCCCGTGCATTCTCTGTTTTCAGACGTTTGTGTCAAACCGTGCTTCTCGCGAACCCACCGTAGCCCGTCTTCCTGCTTCTATCAGCGCCGTCTCTGCGTGCTGTCTGCCTGCTCTGCCTCTCCACAGACGGAGCAGCGGCAGACGTCAAGCCCGAAGCAGCAGCGGCGGCAGCAGCAGCAGCGGCGGTGGTGGAGGAGGAGGAGGTGGCGGAGGAGGAGTTCGAGATCCCCGAGTCGGAGGACAAGCGGCAGCACCTCAACCTCGTCTTCATCGGCCACGTTGGTGAGTGCTCTTGGTTGAGTGCTATGCGGTAACTTCTCAGTCGACTCAAAGGTCATGTCGTTCGAGATCCCCGAGTCGGAGGGCAAGCAGCAGCACCTCAACCTCGTCTTCATCGGCCACGTCGGTGCGTGGTCAGCTGCTATGTGCCACGCCACTGCGCCCTCGTGCTGCCATATTGTAAACACCATGTCGAAAGTTGACGACCGTCGGCCAGATCTTGTACCTATTGGCCTCCCTTTCCCCCCCTTTCTCCCCTTTCCCCCCCCCTTTCTCCCCCGTCCCCCCCCTTTCCCCCCTCCTCCCCCCCCTCCTCCTTCCCCCCCTCCCCCCTTCTGCCTTTTCCGTGGGCAGACGCGGGCAAGTCGACGATCGGCGGGCAGATCCTGTACCTGGCGAACATGGTGGACGAACGCACCATCCAGAAATACGAGCGCGAGGCCAAGGACAAGAACCGAGAGAGCTGGTGAGGCTTGTATGGGGGACAAGAACCGAGAGAGCTGGTGAGGCTTATATGGAGGACAAGAACCGAGAGAGCTGGTGAGGCTTATATGGAGGACAAGAACCGAGAGAGCTGGTGAGGCTTATATGGAGGACAAGAACCGAGAGAGCTGGTGAGGCTTATATGGAGGACAAGAACCGAGAGAGCTGGTGAGGCTTATATGGAGGACAAGAACCGAGAGAGCTGGTGAGGCTTATATGGAGGACAAGAACCGAGAGAGCTGGTGAGGCTTATATGGAGGACAAGAACCGAGAGAGCTGGTGAGGCTTGTATGGAGGACAAGAACCGAGAGAGCTGGTGATGCTTGTATGGGGGACAAGAACCGAGAGAGCTGGTGAGGCTTATATGGAGGACAAGAACCGAGAGAGCTGGTGAGGCTTATATGGAGGACAAGAACCGAGAGAGCTGGTGAGGCTTATATGGAGGACAAGAACCGAGAGAGCTGGTGAGGCTTATATGGAGGACAAGAACCGAGAGAGCTGGTGAGGCTTATATGGAGGACAAGAACCGAGAGAGCTGGTGAGGCTTGTATGGAGGACAAGAACCGAGAGAGCTGGTGATGCTTGTATGGGGGACAAGAACCGAGAGAGCTGGTGAGGCTTATATGGAGGACAAGAACCGAAAGAGCTGGTTAGGCTTATATGGAGGACAAGAACCGAGAGAGCTGGTGATGCTTGTATGGGGGACAAGAACCGAGAGAGCTGGTGAGGCTTATATGGAGGACAAGAACCGAGAGAGCTGGTGAAGAAAATAGAAGTGGGCTGGTAGCTCGGCCATTGGAGGGGTGGCTCGACCGTAAGGTTCTTTCCCGTTCTTGTCACGATGGCTTACTGTTTTCCTGCACTCCTGCTTCGTTCTATGTGCTGCTGTTCTGTGCAGGTACATGGCGTACATCATGGACACCAATGAGGAAGAGAGGGCCAAGGTGGGTGCTCGGGTGCTTGGGTGCTTGGGTATTTGGGCTCATCTTTGAAAGGTGGGTGCTTCCTTGAGTCAGTGTCTTTTGACGCTGTTTGCCTTGGTTGGTTTCTCCATCGGGAGACTTGCTTGCCTGCTCCGCTCACTCGCTCTGCTCGCCTTCCTCCCTCTCTGCTCCTGGTCGATGGATCACAGGGCAAGACGGTGGAAGTTGGGCGGGCGCACTTTGAGACGGAGAAGAAGCGATACACCATCCTCGATGCCCCTGTGAGTAGGATTCCACATGCCCCTGCACGTGACAGCGTTTTCAGGACTCCTTGTAAGGCTACGGGCCTACGGCCTTTGAGTCTGAGACATTGGGCAAAGAGAAGAATCCATACTCCGATTCTTGAATGGTGAATTCCCCAGGAAAGGAATTCCCCAGGAAAGGAATTCCCCAGGAAAGGAATTCCCCAGGAAAGGAAGCGCAGTCTGACTTGAATCGCTCTCTCCTTTCCACACTCCGCCCTCCTTGCAACCTCCCAGGGTCACAAGAACCACGTGACCAACATGATCAGCGGGCGTCCCAGGCCGACGTAAGGAATGTGCTTTTAAGCAGTTCTCTTGTGCCCCACGATCATCCCTCTCCCGTTACAACCTCCCAGGGCCACAAGAACTACGTGCCCAACATGATCAGCGGAGCCTCCCAGGCCGACGTGGGTGTGCTGGTGATCGCGGCGCGCAAGGGCGAGTTTGAGACGGGGTTCGAGCGCGGCGGGCAGACGCGGGAGCACGCGCAGCTGGCGAAGACGCTGGGCGTTTCCAAGATGGTGGTGGTGGTGAACAAGATGGACGACCCCTCTGTGCAGTGGAACCAGGAGCGGTGAGGCATGGTGCATGAAGGGAGGGAGGGGGAGGGGAGGGGCTCTAGGGAGATATGGGACTAGTGGAGGGAGGGGGGGGTGAGTGGAAGACGCTGGGCGTGTCCAAGATAGTGGTGGTGGTGAACAAGATGGACGACCCCTCTGTGCAGTGGAGCCAGGAGCGGTGAGGCATGGTGCATGAAGGGAGGGGGGGGGAGGGGAGGGGCTCTAGGGAGATATGGGACTAGTGGAGGGAGGGGGGGGTGAGTGGAAGACGCTGGGCGTGTCCAAGACGGTGGTGGTGGTGAACAAGATGGACGACCCCTCCGTGCAGTGGAACCAGGAGGGTGAGAGGGAAGAGGAGAGGTGAGATAGGGGAGGGGGGAAAGTGAGGTGGGTGGGGGTGGTGTCTGTATGGGGATGGGGATGGCAGGAGAGCGAGAACTCATTGCATTAGAGCGAGCCGAGCCTTGTTGCCCATCTTGTTCCCCCCTGTCGTGCCCTTGCCTTCCGTCCTTGCCCGACTCCCAGGTATGATGAGATCGTGACCAAGCTCACTCCGTTCCTCAAGCAGTGCGGCTACAACACCAAGAAAGGTGTGCTCCTTGAATTATCCCCTTCGTCAATTTCGAAGCGTTTTAATGTCCTCGTACCATCCCCCCTCCCCTTCTCCCCGGGTTCTTGAGAGCACTACCCCCCCGGTGCAGGTGAGGGGGAGGATGAAGGAGCATGCGTGTGCAATGGAAATTGCTCACGCCACTCCTGCCTCCCTCCTCCTGCATCTCACGTCCTCTCAGTCACCCCTCTCCCCCCCCCCTCCCCTCTCCCGCCCCCCCTCCCCCCCTCCCCCTCCTCTCTCCCCCTCCTCCCCCCTCTCCCCCATCTTCCCCAATTCTTTCCCTGGGTTCCCCTGCCCAGACGTGCAGTACCTGCCCATCTCGGGCATCCAGGGCGCCAACATGAAGGATCGCGTCAAGAAGGACGTGTGCCCCTGGTACGACGGGCCGTGCTTCTTTGAAGTGCTCGACGCCCTCACCCCGCCCGACCGCGACCCCAAGGGCCCCGTTAGGTGCGTTCCCCCCCCCCCCCCCCACCCCTTCCCCTCCCCTTCTCTCTCTCCAACCCCCACCCCCCACCCCCCCTCCCCCTGGCTCATAAATATGCTAATTATAGACTAGTACTGGCGACATGGGCATGGGCCTAGCTGTGATGCTGAGTGTTGATCGTCACTTCTCCTCTTCCCCTCTCCTCTCCTCCACACCGTCCCCCCCGCTCCCCGCTGCCCCCTTTTGCCTCATTCGCCCTCTCAAACACATGAGAATTCCCATCATTGAAAGGTACCGCGCCATGGGCACGGTGTTTGTGATGGGTAAGGTGGCGAGTGAAGTAGGCATGTTTCATCCCCCTCTTGCTCTCTCTCCACCCTCCCTTACACTCCTCTCCAACACACCAGAATGCCCATCATAGACAAGTACCGTGACATGGGCACGGTGGTGATGGGCAAGGTGGAGAGTGGCTGCATCAAGCGCGGCGACACTCTCACCGTCATGCCCAATAAGGTAAGGCGCGCCCAATAAGGTAACGCGCGCCCAATAAGGTAAGGCGCGCCCAATAAGGTAAGGTGCCCAATAAGGTAAGGGGCGCCCCATAAGGTAAGGCGCGCCCAATAAGGTAAGGTGCCCAATAAGGTAAGGCGCGCCCCATAAGGTAAGGCGCGCCCAATAAGGTAAGGCGCGCCCAATAAGGTAAGGTGCCCAATAAGGTAAGGCGCGCCCCATAAGGTAAGGCGCGCCCAATAAGGTAAGGTGCCCAATAAGGTAAGGCGCGCCCCATAAGGTAAGGCGCGCCCAATAAGGTAAGGCGCCATGCCCAGGGAGCGTCGCCTGCCTCATTCTCACTCCCCTTGCAACTCCCCCTCCCCCCTCCTTTCCCCTCCTCTCTCTCCCTCCCCTCTTCCCCCCCCAGACGGTGGTGACCATATTCCGCGGCAACGACGAGGTCACCATCCTTCTCCTCGTCATCCTATCTTGTTTTGAGGCGCCTCAAAACTATCCCCTGCTCTATCTTGCCTCCTCCCCTCCCTCCCTCCTTCGCTCCGCCCCCCAGACGGTGGTGAAGGTGGTGACCATATTCCGCGACAACGACGAGGTCACCTTCGCCATGCCGGGGGAGAACCTGCGCGTGCGCCTCACCGGCATTGAGGAGGAGGAGGTC
The DNA here is from genome assembly GCA_027943415.1 of Closterium sp. NIES-67. Taxonomy (NCBI): domain Eukaryota; kingdom Viridiplantae; phylum Streptophyta; class Zygnematophyceae; order Desmidiales; family Closteriaceae; genus Closterium; species Closterium sp. NIES-67. The sequence continues at coordinate 648,152 of BQMB01001598.1, read as the reverse complement.
TCCTCCGGCTTCGTGCTCTCTTCCCGCAGTGAGTCTTCCCCTTTCCCCCCTTTCCTAGTCCTCCCCGTTCCTCGCCCTCTCTCCCCTGAGTCCTAGTCCCTTTGTGGTCTTTTTCACGGACATTGCGGAGGAGGAGGTGTCGTCGGGCTTCGTGCTCTCCTCCCGGAGTGAGTCGCCGCTTCCTGCGTCCTCTCCTAGTCCTGCCCACACACCTGTAGTCCTAGTTTCTGTGCCATCTTTGCCTCATTAAAATCGAGGAGGGGGTGTTGACAGGCTTCGTGCTTTCCTGCAGGAGTGAGTGTCGCTGCTCTCTCTGTCCCTCCGTGGTACTCCTTGCCCTTTAACTCCAATGCTCAGGTTACCGTTTTGTTCGCAGTGTGCCTAATGCCGATTGCTACCTCGCCTCTCATCGCTTCCCTCCCGCTTCCCTTGTTTCCCCCACGCGTTCTGCTCCCACGCACCATGCAGAGCGTCCCATTGGGGTATGCACAGAGTTCGATGCCCAGCTGCAGGTAACTCCCTTTCCCAATTTGAGCCTCCCCCTCTCCCCCCCCCTGGTCCCCCCACCCCCCCCTCCCCTCCCCAATCCCCTCCTCCCTTCTCTCGCTCTTCTCTCTTCACTCGCCCGTCGTTTTCTTTTCGCCATCCTTGTCCTTTCAAGCATGGCCGTTTCCTTGGTTCCCCCTCCCCTTATCAGCCCCACCCACGCATTCCCTTGGCCCCCTCTCCCCTCTCAAGCCAAACCCTGGAGGTGCTGCTCCCCAAGCCTTCCAATCGTGGGCACTTGATCACTTCTCCCTCCTTCACTTCCTTGTCCCCTCTCCGTCATTCCACCCTGCACTGCCCCCTCCCCTCTCCTCCCTCCCTCCCTGCCCACTGCAGATCCTGGAGCTGCTGGACCACAAGGCCATATTTACAGCTGGGTACAAGGCGGTGCTGCACGTGCACAGCGTGGTGGAGGAGTGTGAGATCATCAGCCTGCTGCAGCAGATCGACCCCAAGACCAAGAAGCCCATGAAGAAGAAGCCGCTCTTCGTCAAGAGCGGAGCCGTGGTGGTCGTGCGCATCCAGGTAAGGCTGGGCTGGAGGGACATGGGGTGTGGCGGTCAAGAGCAAGAAGCCCGTGAAGAAGAAGCTGCTATTTGTCAAGAACGGGGTTGTCGTGGTCATGCGCATTCAGGTAGGCTGAAGGGGTGAAGTGAATGGGTTGTGCTCAGACCAGTGAGGGGGACACACCAGAGAGAGGCATGCAGATCGACCCCAAGACCAAGAAGCCCGTGAAAAAGGAATTGCGCTATGTCAAGAGCTGAGCGGTGGTGGTGCGGCGCATTCAGGTAGGGAGGAGGAGTGAAAGGCGATAGTAGGTGGGGGATTGCATTCAGTTCGGGAAGACAGGCATGGCGTCTTCCCGAGCAACCCGGAACCCATTTCCGCCATCTGTGTGATAGGAGTCTAGGTTTGAGGCGCCTCAAAACGAGCCCATTTCCGCCATCTGTGTGATAGGAATCTAGGTTTGAGGCGCCTCAAAACGAACCCATTTCCGCCATCTGTGTGATAGGAGTCTAGGTTTGAGGCGCCTCAAAACGAGCCCATTTCCGCCATCTGTGGGATAGGAGTCTAGGTTTGAGGCGCCTCAAAACGAGCCCATTTCCACCATCTGTTTCCTTCCTCCCCTCCCCGACCTCACGTGTTTCCCACCCCCCCTCTCCATCCTTTCCCCATTCCCCCATCACCTCCTCCCTCCCCCCCCATCCCTTACCACCACCCCCTGGCAGGTGACTGACCCCATCTGCGTGGAGAAGTTCTCCAGCTTCCCGCAGCTCAGTTGGCCTAAACCCTGGCTGCTTCTCTGGTTGCTTCTCACCCCCCCGTCCGCATCCCCTCCCCATTCCCCCTCCTCCCCTCGCCCCCCCCCAGGTCAGCGACCCCATTTGCGTGGAGAAGTTCTCCGACTTCCCGCAGCTCGGCCGCTTCACTCTGCGCGACGAAGGTGAGACCAGCTCTGCATGGGAGGTGTCCATGGGAAAAGTGAATATACTTGAACGATGTATATATACATCTATATATATATATATATATATACATGTGTGTGTGCATGTATATCATGTGGTGTACATGGCACCTGTCCATTCACACAGTCCTCCCCTATCTCGTCCCTTCCATCCTCCCCCACCCCCAGGCAAGACAGTGGCCATCGGCAAGGACACGCACCTGCGGTCCAGCCCTGGCCGACTGTTTGCCCTCCATCCTTCTCTTCTCCACCTTTCCATACCCTTCCCTTCTCCCCCTCCCCTCTCCCCTTTTCCCCCTCCCCTCCCCCCTTTTCCCCCTCTTCCCCCCCCGCCCCCAGGCAAGACAGTGGCGATCGGCAAGGTCACGCACCTGCGGTCCAGCTCTGACTGACGTTTTGGCCCCTCGTCTCACTTCCCCTCTGCTGCTCCCCCTCTCTCCCCCCGTAAGTCCCTTCGTTGTCCCCTGCCAAGCCTTTTTCTTCTGCCCATGTCTCCCTCGTGCTTGCTTTTTGCACCTTGTCTTTCAACTTCGCTTGCACCCTGTCTCGCACTCAGCTATTTTTATGCTCGTGATTTCTTTCTTCGAGTGTTTTTCCTTCTCTTTTTCACCTAATGCCGCATGTTCGGTATGCTAGAGGCGTACACGTTTTTTCTTTAGGATTGGGACAATTTATTTGCATTTTTTTCCTTCCTTTTAATTGCCAACTTGTCTTCTGCCATTCCCTCTCCATTCCTACCGTTTTTCACAGGTAACAAGTGAGGCACGTAAAGAAAACATAGCATCAACCTTGCAACCGCTTTGCAGGAACAGGCCTTCCCCTTCATACTGCCACCTGCCGCCCTGCCCCCGGCCACCACCTGACACTGCTCCTGTCCCTGCCACTGCCTCACAAATGGCGGCTTCCTGCATCCCTCTGCTCCTGCCTCTCTTCTCCATGCAAGTCTCAGCAGGTCGATAGCAACGCTCACGCTCATGCTCATGCTCATGCTCATGCTCATGCTCATGCTCATGCTCATGCTCATGCTCACGCTCATGCTCATGCCTTGCTGCTGCCACACTGCGCGGATGGTTTACAGACAGAAGCATGGTGTGAGCATGCATCATTCACCAACAATGTGCCATGTGTGTACTACAAGCAGCAACATTTGCTCAGGGTTTCGGGCATTAGATGCAGAGCCAGATAGGGTACATGGCACGATGCAACTTCAATCAGGCACCATCGTAGCACCTTTTTAGGCAGCATTGCGGCAGATTTGCGTTTTCTATGGGTGTGTTTCCTTTCCAGGATGGTCCATAACTGATGCACAATCACCAGGCCTGCAGCAGGCCGTTACTGCCTCTAACATGCCTTGATGCTGTGGTGTGGTAATGTACATGTGATGTGACTCAAACGGGCTTGAAAGTTGAAATACCTTGGTATCCAAGTTTGGAGTACCTATTTTCCTGGGCTAGGCATTCAGAGGACCATATCGCAGTCTTGTGTGCTGAACGAGGTTTGGTTGGTACTACAGTTTTGTAAAGAGGAGGGGGGAGAGGGTGGGGGGGGAGGATGTTGGGAGTGCGTTCGTTTGCATCCCGAGGGGAATGGGTTGTTTGCAGCCCAAGGGGTTTGGTTGCATGCTAAAGAGGGTTGGTCGCATGCCAAGCGAGGTTGGCTGCATGGATTTCAGTTTGAGCATCCCCAGATTGGTGGTTCAGTTTGCAGGCAAGCTTACTGGTGCACAATTATGGCAGCAGTTCCCCAACGTGGTATTGTGCCAAATCTGATCTTGATGCCCCCTAAAATGTTGGTCAGTACCCTAACCTATTGTCTGATTCCCCAAGAAGGGCAATCTATGCTGGCTGCAGCATCACCACACAGCAGCTATGGTACTAAATTTGCTTCGGCCCTTGACAAGGCACTGCAGTCGCCCTCCTAACACGAGCATGCAATGCAATAACACTGCATGCAGCAGTTTCACATGATGTGGCCTGGGTCGTTGTTTTTATGTCTTGGTCTACACGTGGTCGTCGTGGAACCACCAGCGCGTGTTCTTTGGGGACTGCCCACTGCGCTGCACGTAGCGGTCGTTGTCTGCTGGCCGCACCTGCACGGGTGGGGGAGTTGAAGTCAGGTAGTGATGGAGATGGATGGAGAGACATGGAGAGACATGGAGAAATAGTGATGCATGGAGGAGGGGGAAGATGCACACCGCGCCTTGCCCTTGCACGCAGCACAGCGCGCCTTGCCCTTGCAGGGCACAAACCCGTGCCCTTACCTTGTCCTTGCAGCTACCCATACCTTGTCCTTGCAGCTGGAGAGCATGGAGAGGATGGAGAGGCACACGGCGCTGACTGTCATGGCTGGGGACCACGAGTCGTACAGAATGTCTGCCAGGCAGCAGTGGGGCATGGGGGAGGAGGGGGGTACGGGGTATATGTATGGATACATGACCACGAGCCGGATAGAATGTCTGCCAGCCATGCGTGCGGGGGGGAGGGTGGGTGGGACGGTGGGAGGGTGTGGGGGGATATGGATGGAGTGAGTCACTCACTCGCCACATCGTTGGTCTCCAGACAAGGTGCACACAGCAGGGCAAGGTGCACACCAGGGCACACAGGAGCAAGAGGCACACGGCACTGGCTGCGATGGTGCAGGCTGTACAGAACGTATGCCACCACGGCACCACTGTCATGGTTGCCCTCCAGACGGCGTGCCGGAGCTTAGTGTTCCCCGCCACCACGTATCCCCCGTCAGCTCATACCAAGGCATATGGTACATCTTAGGGCATGTGCGACATACCAAGGCATATGGTACATATTACGGCACGTGCGACATACCAAGGCATATGGTACATATTAGGGCACGTGCGACATACCAAGGCATATGGTACATATTAGGGCACGTGCAACATACCAAGGCATATGTGACCGTTGCTGTAGATGTGTGGGTGGATGGGAGGGTTGCGGGAGAAAATGACCTGCGAGGCAAGTAGGTGTTTAGTGAGGGGACAGGGGAGGAGAGGAAGAAAACTGAAGCACGTGGAAAAGGAAGGTCGGATAGAGGCATGGTGGGCAGGCAAGTGGAGGGAGGGGGGAAGAGACGCCAGGAAGCGGCAGTCGGAGTCTGGGACATGTTGCGGAGTTGAAACGAAGAAGCAGTACCACAGGAACCTGCTGGATCAAGGTGTGGGATAGAATAGCAGTGCAACGAGCTGAGGCAACACCGGATGCTGCAACGGCAGATGCTGCAACGGCAGATGCTGCAACGGCAGATGCTGCAACGGCAGATGCTGCAACGGCAGATGCTGCAACGGCAGATGCTGCAACGGCAGATGCTGCAGCGGCAGATGCTGCAACGGCAGATGCTGCAGCGGCAGATGCTGCAACGGCAGATGCTGCAACGGCAGATGCTGCAACGGCAGATGCTGCAGCGGCAGATGCTGCAGCGGCAGATGCTGCAACGTCAGATGCTGCAACGGCAGATGCTGCAACGGCAGATGATGCAGCAGCAGATGCTGCAACGGCAGATGCTGCAGCGGCAGATGCTGCAACGGCAGATGCTGCAACGGCAGATGCTGCAACGGCAGATGCTGCAGCGGCAGATGCTGCAACGTCAGATGCTGCAACGGCAGATGCTGCAACGGCAGATGCTGCAGCGGCAGATGCTGCAACGGCAGATGCTGCAGCGGCAGATGCTGCAACGGCAGATGCTGCAACGTCAGATGCTGCAACGGCAGATGCTGCAAGCAACCCAGGCACCCACCTGCGGCGCCTCCAGCGGGTAGTTGCAGGGGAAGTCCACCTGCAGCTGAAACACCTCCCCCGCATACAGTGTGCCCGCCGCCCCGTGCACGTCGATGGTCCACCTGGCAGACAGACGAGGGGAAAGAAACAGCGGAGAAGCATTCAGTCGATTCAAACACCATCTAAATCGCGTACAGTGTGCCCGCCGCCCTGTGCACGTCGATGGTCCACCTTCGTCAGCAACGAGAGGGGAGAGAGGGGGAGGCTATTTTTGAGGCGCCTCAAAAATAGACTCCTCACGCACGGATTTTTTATAGAGAGAATGTTTGTTGCCTGGAATATTGGGTGTAGCTGATCAAAGCGACTGGTGCGTGCGCGCGGCTTCCGAAGCTGCCTACTGGCGAAGGTTCGAGCCCAACTACTTTTCAAGACACCCTCGAGGATTGAGGACGTGGCCCCTCGGTTTTTACCAGGATGGCCTGGATTGGTCCCCGAAATTTTTGGGTTGACCAGGGTGAAGATAACCTAGAGTTCAGATTGTTGGATGCTTAGCCTCTACTTAGGGGTTTTGCTTTGCTCGTACTTTCTCGTTGGCACTGATGAAGGCTCGCTAGGGGTTTCCCTACAAGCCGAAACATGTTTGTCCCATATTAACTTTCCTAAACACTCTCGTTTACATAAGCATAGCGTTTTTACAAACTGTTTTTTCCTACTTGCTAAACCGACTTCCTAACTGCGCTCACTGGAATTATGTCCGGAGGTCAGGAACGAGGGGGGAGAGGGGGGGAGGGGGGAGAAATTGCAGAAAGCATCCTCAGTCCTGACGTCATAGCCAGCTCGATCCCTCGTGTCCTCCCTCCCTCCTCTCTCCGCGAATCCCATCCAACTCCTCTCCCCGCTCTCCCCACACTTCCCCTCGTCAGCAACCCTACCTCTGCAGGCTGTCGCTCGTGTGGTACACGAAGCTGCGCCGCGGGTTCCTCGCCCACTCCGTTAGCAATACCTTCCCCCCTTCCACACATTCCCCCTCCCCTTCCCCCCTCCCCTTCCCCCCTTCCACACTTCCCCCCTCCCCTTCCCCCCTCCCCTTCCCCCCTCTCCACACTTCCCCCCTCCCCTTCCCCCCTTCCAACCTTCCCCCCTCCCCTTACCCCCACCCGTTCCCTCCTCCCCTTCTCCCATCCCCTTCCTCCCTCCTCTCTCCCCCTAACTTCTGACCCTACCGCTGCAGGTTGTCGCTCGGGTGGTACACGAAGCCGTGCGGCGGGTTCCTCTGCCACTCCGTCAGCTCCTTGTGCAGCCGGCCGGTCGCTATGCGGCTCAAGCCCTGGGGGGGGAGGGGGGAGGGGGGGGGGGGGGGGGGGGGGGGGGAGAGATGGGGGGAGGGAAGCACGAGAAAGGGGGAGACAATTGCTACTGAGTCGACACAGAGCATGCGGCGGGCTCCGCTGCCACTCCGACAGCTCTTCTAGTAAGCCTACCCGTCGCCATGCGACTCAAACCCTGGCGCGAGTGAAGGTAAGCGAGGTTTTGAAGCGAAGGCGAGGAAGACGGCGGGAGACGAGCGGAGTTTTCTGAAGTCACGCGCGCTCATGATCGCGCTATTCCTTCCGCGACCGACGAGTGCCACGACGCTGCGAGAATCTCTTGCAGTAACCATACAAGCGAGGCGTGCTATAACGAGGTGAACTCATGGTCTGCCGTACCTGCTGCTGGGTGCCCCCAGACGCCATGCCTCCTGCTCGCGCACCCGCTTGCCGCTCCTGCTCTCAGCTTCTCCTTCCTGCCCCCCCTCTCTCTCAAGTGGTCCTTACAGCCTCTCTCTCTCTCTCTAAACAGCAACTAATCTCCTCCTAATCCGCTACCTCTAGAGTGGCTAAAAATTCGAACAAGAATCCCTATAGATAGGATCGTGTCTAGCCTCTTGCTACTCTTGGCCTTAACCAATGAGCCAGCGACGGGTGAATCCGAATCGCCGCGTTCTGCTCAACCGCGTGTCAGAAAGAAACGAACTAACTAACTCGCGCCCCGCTGTGGTCGGCCCAGAGTTGTCGTTGCCGTACTATTCTTGACTCGATCACTACTCGATTTACGCTAAGATCGCCCCGTGCTATGTTGCCGAGACGCCTCGCGACCTTAGCTCCATTGTACGCGACTGGCGCAAAGTATAGAAGTAACTAAACTCTTTTAAAAACCAATAGGTACCGAGGTACGCGATCGTCTGGCAGCGAGCAGGCAGGCGAACGCTACGCGCCGGCAGGAACTGGGACAGCACAGCGCGGAGCCAGCGCGCGTGCGAAAAACGGCGCGAGGATGCGACGAAGAGCTGGTAGGTGCGAGACCAAAATAACGTCCTAGCTCTGGCTGTTGACTGCTGAGTGCTCTCAAGTCAATGGGGATGGGCTGTTCCTCCAAGGGTGGTGAAGTGGGTACGCGATACAAACGGATTCAAAATGCGAGAGTGAAGCCAGTTCTGAATTACTTCAAATCTTTGAGTGATACCTGTAACATCACTGCCTGATTTATTTTTCTACTGTGTTCCTCAACCAGACTCCAAACAAAACAAAAAACACGCTCATGTGTTCCTCAACATTTCAGAGCCTGCAATTCGGCAAAAAAATCCTCCTCTTTATGACTAACCCCCCTTCTGTGCTTACTGGTCTTGTTTTGCAACCTTTGACTGCTGGGTAAACTCATCTGCCGCCTCAGCGCCCCCAGCATCCTAATCACCGGCGAACCCGTACCACTCGCCATAGCTGGCAGGCGCGTTTGCGAGGCCTTTCGCTCGAGAACACTGGCATCCATGACAGCAAGCGGCAGGCGATCGGCATTGGAATCCGTGGTACGAGCCTCGCTCCCCACCAGCATGGAGCTCACCGGAAGCCGGTCGCATGAAGAGGTGTGCGAGCGCGTGATGCGGGACGAGTGGGACTGCGGGAGGGAATTGGCGGTGAGGGAGCGCGAGATGGTGCGAGCAGCAAAGGGAGAATCAGGCACAGGCTCTTCCTCTGGCACTCTAGAGGCCCAGGCAGAGGTGGGGGACGCGGAGGGGGCTCTCCGGCCCCAGGGGGAGAGAAGAACGGGGTGCAGCGTGGAGGCGGACGCGGAGGCGGAGGCGGAGGGGGTGGACGCGGGGGAGGAAAACGAGCGGAAGTCCCAGGAGGTCCGGGACGGGGAAGGGGAGGTGGTGCTACCGAGGGCGGAGGAGGGGGAGCGGGGGGGGATGGTGGAGCAGGGGGAGGTGAGGTGGCACTTGATGGCGGACACCAGGCGGTTCGTCTCCATCACGATGTTCACCTCCGCCTCCATCACGGCCAGTCGCAGCGCCGCTGCCTCGCTGTCGCTTGAAGAGAATCGCGCTGACGCCGGGCGCGGAATCGCCACTTCCTCTGGAGGATCGCACGCACAGGGGGCGGGAAAGGGGGGGAGGGGGGGAGGGGGGGATGGGGTGACGCGGAATGACTGCGTGCGACGGAGGAACAAACGACGCGGTTCCGACGAGAATGGCGTGACGAGGAATTACTCAGCGAGACGGAGGAACAATTCAGACGAGAAGCGACGGACAGAACGTCCGACGACGGGGCAACGAAAGACGCGGAATCGCGCGCATGATAATACCCTGAATTACATTCAGACACCTTGCGCAAGGATCCTCACCTGGCAGGTTTTGAGGCGGCTCAAAACTAGACTCATTTCACAACTAGCAGCACAAAAAGATCCCCACCTGGCAGGCCGAAGAGCTTTTGAGGCGCCTAAAAAATAGGATCCTCACCTGGCAAGCCGTACAGCGCGGCGTCCTCGATGCTGAAGCTGGGCTCGCGCGTCAACCGCCGCCCGAGGTATGCGTCCACGTCCAACATATCCCCCCCTTCATCCTCCTCCTCCGCCTCGTCCGCCTCGTCCCACACCTCCTCAATCTCCAGCGACCCGCGCCTGTCCGCGTCAACGCGCAGAAAATCAACTTTCCGCGCGGCCCCCTCCGCGAAGGGCATAGCGGCGTGCCAGGGGGAATTGCTGAGGGCACAGCGGGCGGGCTGCAGGTCGTCCGACGCGGTGCTGAGCCGCAGGTCGAGAAGAAGCGCGGGCTTGCTCGGCGGGATGTGGCTCGTTTGAACGCTAGGGCCGCCCTCCATTGCCGACTATTAGGGTTAGATGGGTGGCGAAGGGAACGTAAGGGGGCGCCGCGGGTGCGAGATCTTCGGCGGAGAGAAGTAAGAAGTAGCTTCAATTACAGTCAGGAGTGGCGGTGCGAAGAGGCGCAGAGTTGCTACTGAATTAACTTGGCTTACTGACTTGCGCACGGTAAGGGGGGCGAGAAATGCTCCTGAAGTAAGAGGAAACGGGGCAATCGTCGTCCAATGGGGAGATATTTCAAGTGCACACATATCCAAACCTGGCACTAGCTGTCGAAGTAAACAAATCCCTCCGAAGAAGCTTGAGCCCTATCCTAACACAAGCAGCGGATTCTATGAGCTAGTCTAGGATGCTCTTTCGGTATTGCCTCCCCACCACACAATCGAATGGGAGAGGTTGAAGGGGAGGGAGGGAGATGATGGGAGGTGACCTGTCTGGTGGGGGAAGAACACGCAGCAGCAGCCCGGGGTAACACATTTCGCCTTGATGTAAGCCCTTGTATCATACTATAACCTTCTACATCCCTTGAAAACTACAAAGACCAAGGTTTTTGAATGGTTCGTGCCACGTCCCGCCAAAATGGGTCAGGGGGCAGAGGATTTGTTTGTACAGTAGGCCCATGTCGAAAAATGGGCAGGAGGCGTGTAGGGGAGGGACAGGTGACAGGTCACACAAGGCATGCTCGGACGAGTGGTGGTCTGTGGGTGTTTGTCGGTGTGGTGTGGAGGTTTTGCTAGGGAAAGCATTTTGATTGGTCATGAATCATGATTCATGACCACCAGTTATGTGACAGCGCGCGGAACCTCCCGCTTGTAACGAGGGAACGACATATCTACATCCAAATCGACATGTATTCGACAAACATTTACCCGAAACTTCAAATCAGCGCTTTTCTGTAGAGTCAGCCACATGCTGGCGATTCCACTGTACGTACAGTAATTTTGAGAAGCCGACAAAACAATAAACCCATAAGGCCCAGCATGTGACTCGGGGTGGCATCAACCCTAAACTCGAAAAAGGGCCGATGCCATCTCGAATGGCATTTCGGGCCCCTCTGGGTTCTATTTATTTGCCAAAGTCGCTGCCCGAAATGTCACTGTCTAGTTTGGCATTTTGCTGTCTAGTTTGGCATTTTGTTGCCGTATTGCAGCGCAACGAATGTGTCGCGCCTGCACAACTCTACACGTCAGTCCGAAACTAATTGACTGCGCATGTGCAAGAATCTCGCCTCTCATTGACGCGAAATATTCGGGTAAATTCCTGTCCAATTGTTTTTTATTTGGGTGTACATTTGTCGTTTCCTCGCTTGCTAACTGTTTGAGAAAAATCGGGAGGAAAGAATCTCTGATCTCATTACTGTACACCTGTACACCTGGCGCATGGTACCTGTCAGTATCGAACTGGCGAAGCACGCAAGACAAAACCCATAAATGTTCACTGGGACCTGGCTGCCGAACATATCTGTTTCGCTCCCTATTGCTTCGTTATAGCGTGAGAGCGTACTGGCTTGATCAATTATCCACTACTTCATTTCTCCGTTGTAAACGGAATAGTAAACGGATAAAACATGAATCAACCCACCGAGTTCTATCATTCACTTAGTTAGCTGACTTGATAAGGACATGATAAGGATGACGCCTCAAAAGGTGGTCTCTAGAAGCTCCATCTACCATTGCCAACAGCACACCTATCGCCAGTAGAGCAGCACACTCGAGTCCGTGACTGGAGTAGTAGCTGAGCCATCCTTATGCCTACGCGAAGTTAGGATACATGATGGGTTTTAGGGCATCCAGCTTGTCTTGCCTGACACTGTTCCAGTCGTCGTTAAGAATCCCCCCAGTGTCCTTACTGAGCGGGCCCCAAAACGCGAACGTCCACGACACCTTGAGCCGCTTCATGTAGTTGATCAGCGCGAGGAACACCGTCCGCTCCACGCGGTTCAGCTCCGAATCGGGGGGGGGGAATTTCGACCCAAACTCTCCCACCCAAACCGGCGCGTACCCCTTCTTTTGGATAAACCCCCAGTGGTGGTTGTACAGCCCGGGCAGGTTGTTGGGGAAACTGGGCGTGACGGACTTGTTGAAAAACTTTTGGAAGTAGACGAAGGGGCCGTACTCGTGCGCCGTGTACGCGAGCTTGTTGGGCACGGAGAGGCGCAGCGGCGCCTTCATGAGCACGCGGCAGTTGCCGCCCCACCAGTAGTCGTTGTGCATGCCCTCCAGGAAGATGATCCAGTCCTTGTTCACGCGCTGAATCGCCGCCGCCACACTGCGCGCGCGCACATTGAAGTGAGACGGGAAGGGAGAGCAGGAGACACGGATGAGCGCAGAGAGCGGCAAGTTCTGAAGCTCGCGGAAGCATCAGCATCAGAAGAATCACGAGCCCGATACGACAGAAATTCGTAAGTGTTGAGCGGGGAGGCGGAAGGATCACGGCGGGACGGGACTCACATTTTGGTGGCGGTGCGGAAGTTAAGTGGCGGGTTCTCGTACTTCCCCTCCACGTCCCAGTACGGCGAGGGGAACGGCGCCGTGTTCCCGTTGAAGTGCGGCTCGTTCAGCAGGTCCGCGCCGATGACCGTCGGGTTACCACGGTACCGTTTCGCGAGCATGACCCATCGTTGCACCCACTTCCTCGGAGGCGTCGTGGGGTCGTACCACAAGCCCTCCGTGGGAATATTCAACAGCAGGTGGTGCTGGTGGTAATCCAATATAACCTTCATGCCTCGCTTCCCGGCCGCCGCGATGATCTTATCCATCACTTGGAGCGAGTTAAGCCCCTGCAAGTCGGGGTTTTTGCCGTAGTCGATGCTCTTGGGGTAGCAGGAGGGCTCGAGCGCGTCCCCCGCGAAGGGCAGGCGGATGGTGTTGAAGCCGAGCTTGCGCATCTGGTCCAGGTGCGAGTCGTAGCTGCGCGCCCACAGCCCCTGCACCACCGCCACGTCCGACTCGAACCCCGACCACATCAGCCCTGAGAAGCGCACCTGCGCGGGGGAGAGAAGACGGGGGGGGGAGATGTGGGGGAGGGGATTTAGTACTCCGGAAAGATCACGACAGAAGAAAAGGAATGAATTTGAGATATCGACGAAATGAAATTCCGTAGGCCTGGAGAGTTGCAGAAATGGAGGGGATGTAGGCAGGCGCACCACGCGGCCGTACGCGTCGACGAACTGGTTCCCCTTGACGGACCAGAAGCCCGAGCCAAGAGGCGCGGCCAGGGGAGACGCGGAGCGAGGCCGCCGACCAACTAGGGCCATGCGCCGAGTGGCGTTGGTCACGCCATGGTCGGTTGAGAACGGTGAGTCATGGTCAGCGGCGTGGACGGCGTGAATGACGGCGAGCAGTAAACAGCACGCTTGAAGGACTCTTCTTAGGACTGGAGTGCCCATTGCAACGACTGTAATGGGTTCGGATGAATGGCGTACTGTCGCTATGCCGTGGTGTATGAATGATGCCGGTGCGCCTAGAAGTACTGATGCTATTTTAGGAATGCTACGTGTTCTCACGAAACTATTGCCTACGGTTGTCGAAGTCTAGCAACTGATTGAAATGGTTCTGAGGCTTGTTAGAATCCAGAAATCCGAGACAATATAGCTCTGGCTGGAGTGGACGGGCTTCTTGCCAGGCAAGAGCGGCGGAGGCAAATTTGATGGAGCACCTTTTCGCTTCAGCCGTATCATTATGCTGATGGCCCAAGCTCGCTATGGCTGCGGCAAATTTTGCTGCAAGAGCAGCTGCAGCACCCGCCTTCCCTTGCACACTCGAATTTCGAAAATGCTGCCAGGGCCCAGCCAGACATTTCCGACACTCCCTTCCGCCACAGCTCACCGCACCGACGAGCCGCGTTGCTGCGCCCCTCCCACTGACATACGGGGCTCCCCCTGACAGACGAATGGGGAGGTTCCGCCGACCACCCGGAGCCCCGTTGTGCGGTTCGCGTTTCGCGGGGCGCTCTGTCCCCACGACGGCGCAGCAGGAGGGCTGCGTTGGGGGGAAGCTTGGCTTGCGGTTCGACTTCGGGAGTGGCATTCCGGTTGTGTGTGACTACTGCGAGGAAGGAGTTTCTCAGAAGCACACTACCCGTTGCACTAGCCTCTATTGGACAAACAGAACAGTGCTGTCCATTCATATATATAGTTTCCATCGTTTGATATGGCACTTTCCCAACAAATCCTAAGCATAAACGTGGATTCACCACTTATTTTATCAATTTGAAGATCTTTATAAATTGAATATGTGTTTTATAGACAGACTTTATCTCCATAAAAGCATATTCCCCTAATATTTGTACCAGATTAGGTTATTGTAGGTTCATCACACACATAATACGTACAATGTGTATGCATAATATTATATTTTTTACCCAAGAAAAAACTAGTTTAATATGAATGGGACATGAAAATACGTATTATCTTGTATCAAATCTATTTAGACAAGGATCTCTAGTAACACTTGTGTTTCTTGTATTTTTTCATTCATATACCATAGAGAATAGCGTGGCTGTCCGTAAGGCAACTTGCATTCACCTTCATCCCCCCATTCAGACCTCGCCTTTCAGTCTCGGGAGTTCCGCCAATCTCAGCAGATTCCTAGCGTCGTCGCCTCCTAATTAGCTTCGATTATCAGCCTAGTCCAGCGCCTTCGCCAGATATCATCTCTGCCGACATGCGGATCGACATGAGCCTCATGGATCCGCCGTCGCTTCAGCCCGGCCGTTTCGACGAGGCGGATGTCGGCTTCGCCGCGCCGTCGTTCCCGCTGCCGGCCGTGAAAGATGTGAGCCGTTCCGGTAGCCTCTGTCTTTAAATCTGCCGAGAATAAGTAGTTATTGCGATCGGAAGCCCCACAATTCCGGATATTCGCCTTTAAATGCTTGGTACCGACTCTTTGAGAAAATACAGCGTCTAACCTCAGACTCTACTGCACGTTCGGATTTAGTTCCTTCGAATCCTACAGACTCGTCATGGCTGCGGGGAATTCCAGTCACCGTACGGACCCTCCCGCCATCATATCCTCTCCCTGCCTTCCTCGCGCCTCCTCTCATCTTGCGCCCCCCCCTCTCCTCCCACCAGCTGGACGGCCTCCACCACGCCGCGATGGAGATCGTGCAGCCGCAGCACGGATTCTGACGCGTCTCGTAATCCTCCGCGAATCTCCTTGTTCCTCTCCTTCCTCCCCTCCACTCGCACCAGCTGCACGGCTTCCAGCACGCGGCGATGGAGATGGTTAAGCCGCAGCATAGACTCTGACACGTCACACTATCCTCCTCGTTCCCCTCCTCGTTTCCCTCCTCGCTCCCTCGCCTCCCTCCAGTTGGACGGCTTTCAGAACGCGGCGATGGAGATGGTGAAGCCGGCGCACGGCACGACGACGCTGGGGTTCGTGTTCGAGCACGGGGTCATCATCGCCGTCGACTCGCGCGCCACCATGGGGCCTTATATCGGTGCGCTCTTATATGGGGGATCAGGCCGCTCTTCGTCTGGCGAGAACTCTTTTTCCCTCTTGGCATGCGACTCCCTGCTGAATCCCCCTCGTTGGGCACTTCCTTTCTCGGAACCCCTGTGTCTTCCCCTTCAGGCATATATATCCGTCGACTTATGCAACAAGTCTCCCTCTCCCTCGTGCCACTCGAATTCACCGTGCGTGCAGCCTCGCAGACGGTGAAGAAGGTGATTGAGATCAACCCGCACCAGCCGGGAAACATTTGGTTTCACAGTCGATTTACAAACACCCCCCAATAACCTGCCCCCCTCCCGCAACATGCATCCCCTGTGCGTGCAGCCTCGCAGACGGTGAAGAAGGTGATTGAGATCAACCCGCACCTGCTGGGCACCATGGCTGGCGGTGCGGCGGACTGCCAGTTCTGGCAGCGAAACCTCGGTAAACAGGTGCGCTGGGGGAACCAGTTACGGTGGGGTCACGCAGGTACGGTGGGGTCACGCAGGTACGGTGGCTCAAACAGGTCCGGTGGGGCAAACAGGTACGGTGGGCCGACCATGTATGGTGCGGTCAAGCAGGTGCAGCTGAGGCAGGCAGATGTGCTGGTACCGCACCCTTCTCATTTCTTGGTTCGCTTCTTCCTGTCCTCCTATGTCTTCCTCCCCCTCTCAGTGCCGCTTGCACGAGCTGGGGATTGGGCTGCACATCAGCACGGTGGGGGATTCCTTGCTCCAGTATGCCCCATTGCATGTTATCCCATCCCATCACCTCGTCCATCCCCCCCTCTCACTGCCGCCTGCACGAGCTGGAGAAGGGGCAGTGCATCAGTGTGGGGGGGGGGAATCCTCGCGTCAGTTGACCCGGTTCCCCCTTGCACATTCTCCCATCGCCTCTACTACCCCTCCCCTTCCCCCTGTCAGTGCCGCCTGCACGAGCTGGAGAACGGGCGGCGCATCAGTGTGGCGGGCGCGTCGAAGCTGCTGGCCAACACGCTCTTCTCGTACCGCGGCATGGGGCTCTCCATCGGCACCATGATCGCTGGATGGGACGAGACGGTCAGCTGGGGGGGGGGGGGGCGCCACATGAAATGGTTCAGTATTGGCTGGGATAAGGGCTGGGATGAGACTGTGTGTAAGGGCTGGAATGAGCCGGTGAGTAAGGGTGGGCTAGAACTGTGAGCAAGATCGATGAAAAGGAGTGGGGTTCTCGGGATTTTCCATCAGCATTATGATTTTGGGCTGGGATGAGACGGTGAGCAATCGTCTATCACTGCCGTTTTTGCCTTTTTTAGGTGCGTACGTACCATGTGCCCCATTACTTAAGGCTAATCTCCCATGCCCCATGCCCCATGTGCCATGCTCCATGCCCCATGCCCCATGCTCCATGCCTCATGCCCTATGCCCCATGCTTCATGCCCTATGCTCCTTGCCCCTTGCTCCATTCTCCATGCTTCACGCACCATGCTCCATGCCCCATGTCCCATGCTGCATGCTGCAGGGTCCAAAGCTGTTCTATGTGGACAGTGAGGGGTCTCGCCTGGAGGGCCGGCGATTCTCCGTGGGGTCAGGGTCGACGTACGCCTATGGCGTGCTGGACGCAGGGTGAGAGAAAGAGGGGGGAGGGGGGATGAATTTGTGTTGGGGATGGAAGGGAGAGAGAGGGAGGATGAGAGTGAAGAAGAGGGAGAAAGAGAGGTGTGGAGATGAGTTTGGGAGGGAGGGGCCGTGAATGAAGGGTAGGGCGTGGGTTGTGAAGCAGGAGCAGCTCGTTTCTACGGGTGGGTGCTGGTATGACATGGGGATGGGTGCTGGTATGACATGGGGATGGGTGTTGGCATGACATGGGGATGGGTGTTGGTATGACATGGGGATGGGTGCTGGTATGACATGGGGATGGGTGTTGGCATGACATGGGGATGGGTGTTGGTATGACATGGGGATGGGTGTTGGTATGACATGGGGATGGGTGTTGGTATGACATGGGGATGGGTGTTGGTATGACATGGGGATGGGTGTTGGTATGACATGGGGATGGGTGTTGGCATGACATGGGGATGGGTGTTGGTATGACATGGGGATGGGTGTTGGTATGACATGGGGATGGGTGTTGGTATGACATGGGGATGGGTGTTGGTATGACATGGGGATGGGTGCTGGTATGACATGGGGATGGGTGTTGGTATGACATGGGGATGGGTGTTGGCATGACATGGGGATGGGTGTTGGTATGACATGGGGATGGGTGTTGGTATGACATGGGGATGGGTGTTGGTATGACATGGGGATGGGTGCTGGTATGACATGGGGATGGGTGTTGGTATGACATGGGGATGGGTGTTGGTATGACATGGGGATGGGTGTTGGTATGACATGGGGATGGGTGTTGGTATGACATGGGGATGGGTGCTGGTATGACATGGGGATGGGTGTTGGTATGACATGGGGATGGGTGTTGGTATGACATGGGGATGGGTGTTGGTATGACATGGGGATGGGTGTTGGTATGACATGGGGATGGGTGCTGGTATGACATGGGGATGGGTGTTGGTATGACATGGGGATGGGTGTTGGCATGACATGGGGATGGGTGTTGGTATGACATGGGGATGGGTGTTGGTATGACATGGGGATGGGTGTTGGTATGACATGGGGATGGGTGCTGGTATGACATGGGGATGGGTGTTGGTATGACATGGGGATGGGTGTTGGCATGACATGGGGATGGGTGTTGGTATGACATGGGGATGGGTGTTGGTATGACATGGGGATGGGTGTTGGTATGACATGGGGATGGGTGCTGGTATGACATGGGGATGGGTGTTGGTATGACATGGGGATGGGTGCTGGTATGACATGGGGATGGGTGCTGGTATGACATGGGGATGGGTGTTGGTATGACATGGGGATGGGTGTTGGCATGACATGGGGATGGGTGTTGGTATGACATGGGGATGGGTGTTGGTATGACATGGGGATGGGTGTTGGTATGACATGGGGATGGGTGCTGGTATGACATGGGGATGGGTGTTGGTATGACATGGGGATGGGAGTTGGTATGACATGGGGATGGGTGTTGGCATGACATGGGGATGGGTGTTGGTATGACATGGGGATGGGTGTTGGTATGACATGGGGATGGGTGTTGGTATGACATGGGGATGGGTGCTGGTATGACATGGGGATGGGTGTTGGTATGACATGGGGATGGGTGTTGGTATGACATGGGGATGGGTGTTGGTATGACATGGGGATGGGTGTTGGTATGACATGGGGATGGGTGCTGGTATGACATGGGGATGGGTGTTGGTATGACATGGGGATGGGTGTTGGTATGACATGGGGATGGGTGTTGGTATGACATGGGGATGGGTGTTGGTATGACATGGGGATGGGTGCTGGTATGACATGGGGATGGGTGTTGGTATGACATGGGGATGGGTGTTGGCATGACATGGGGATGGGTGTTGGTATGACATGGGGATGGGTGTTGGTATGACATGGGGATGGGTGTTGGTATGACATGGGGATGGGTGCTGGTATGACATGGGGATGGGTGTTGGTATGACATGGGGATGGGTGTTGGCATGACATGGGGATGGGTGTTGGTATGACATGGGGATGGGTGTTGGTATGACATGGGGATGGGTGTTGGTATGACATGGGGATGGGTGCTGGTATGACATGGGGATGGGTGTTGGTATGACATGGGGATGGGTGCTGGTATGACATGGGGATGGGTGCTGGTATGACATGGGGATGGGTGTTGGTATGACATGGGGATGGGTGTTGGCATGACATGGGGATGGGTGTTGGTATGACATGGGGATGGGTGTTGGTATGACATGGGGATGGGTGTTGGTATGACATGGGGATGGGTGCTGGTATGACATGGGGATGGGTGTTGGTATGACATGGGGATGGGAGTTGGTATGACATGGGGATGGGTGTTGGTATGACATGGGGATGGGTGTTGGTATGACATGGGGATGGGTGCTGGTATGACATGGGGATGGGTGTTGGTATGACATGGGGATGGGTGTTGGTATGACATGGGGATGGGTGTTGGTATGACATGGGGATGGGTGTTGGTATGACATGGGGATGGGTGCTGGTATGACATGGGGATGGGTGTTGGTATGACATGGGGATGGGTGTTGGCATGACATGGGGATGGGTGTTGGTATGACATGGGGATGGGTGTTGGTATGACATGGGGATGGGTGTTGGTATGACATGGGGATGGGTGCTGGTATGACATGGGGATGGGTGTTGGTATGACATGGGGATGGGTGTTGGTATGACATGGGGATGGGTGTTGGTATGACATGGGGATGGGTGCTGGTATGACATGGGGATGGGTGTTGGTATGACATGGGGATGGGTGTTGGTATGACATGGGGATGGGTGTTGGTATGACATGGGGATGGGTGTTGGTATGACATGGGGATGGGTGCTGGTATGACATGGGGATGGGTGTTGGTATGACATGGGGATGGGTGTTGGCATGACATGGGGATGGGTGTTGGTATGACATGGGGATGGGTGTTGGTATGACATGGGGATGGGTGTTGGTATGACATGGGGATGGGTGCTGGTATGACATGGGGATGGGTGTTGGTATGACATGGGGATGGGTGTTGGTATGACATGGGGATGGGTGTTGGTATGACATGGGGATGGGTGTTGGTATGACATGGGGATGGGTGCTGGTATGACATGGGGATGGGTGTTGGTATGACATGGGGATGGGTGTTGGTATGACATGGGGATGGGTGTTGGTATGACATGGGGATGGGTGCTGGTATGACATGGGGATGGGTGTTGGTATGACATGGGGATGGGTGTTGGTATGACATGGGGATGGGTGTTGGTATGACATGGGGATGGGTGCTGGTATGACATGGGGATGGGTGTTATTCCTTGGTGTTATTCTTCTCCACCTTTCAGCTGGGAATTCAGGTCTGCACCTCCGTCTTGCCGCGTCCTTTGCCTGTGAACACGAAAAAACCCTGGCTAGCAGGTACAGCTGGGACCTGTCAGTGGAGGAGGCGGAGGAGCTGGGGCAGAGCAGAGAGCCATTGGCCATTCTGAGACACCTCAGTGGTCCGGTTTCGAGGCATCTGAACACATGTTTCTCAAACCCCCATCCCCCCTGGCTGGCAGGTACCGCTGGGACCTATCAGCAGAGGAGGCGGAGGAGCTGGGGCGGAGGGTCATCCACCACTTTGAGATACCTCACTAGTCTACTTTTGAGACGTCTGAAAGCTTGTGTCTGAACCCCCCATCCCCCCTGGCTGGCAGGTACCGCTGGGACCTATCAGTGGAGGAGGCGGAGGAGCTGGGGCGGAGGGCCATTTACCATGCCACATTCCGTGACTCCGCCAGTGGAGGCACCGCCTCAGGTGGGTGTCAGATGTGGGTGAAGGAACAAGAGGCAGCGTGGGGGAAGTGGGAGGGGAACAGGGCCGGAGGCAAGGCTTGTGGGCGTTATTGCTGGTGTTTCTTGTGGCTTTGTGCCCCTCCTGCTTGGTCCTGTTTCTTAGTGATCTTATATGTTCTTTTGTGTATTGTTTTGAACTGTGCTGACAGTGTACCATGTTGGTCCTCAAGGCTGGACGAAGGTGTCTGGTGACGATGTAAATGAGCTACACTACAAGTACTACCCTAGCAAGGAGGAGGGCAAAGAGGAGGCTATGGTTGATGCATGAGAGTCGAACACATTAGCTTATGCGCTTTAATTCTTCTGTTTTCCGGATGGATTTTGTTGGGAAGGGCCTGTATAGCTGAATCTTCGTTCTCTGTATCCTATTAGACGTTTGATCAAATTCGCTCTAGCGTATCGTTGAATTTTGAGGGTGGCATGCGCTGAACTGTACACTGCGCAAATATCCTCGCTACAGCAACATGAACCCGTGTCACGCGGCTGCACGGAAATCTCGAGGAGCAAAGCAAGGGCGATCCCTAGCGAAAGCAAATCCAGCAGAAGGCGCTTCTTCTGAAAGAAGTTATTACGGCAGTCTTTATTCCTTGCTGAGCAGCTTCTCTAGCTGCGAGTCGCGGCGAGCAGTCAGTTAGGAGGAGGTAGCCGCGAGTTTAGGTTTGCACAGAAAGGTTCCGCAAGGGTCTGTCACGGTACGCGGTTCCATACTTGTTTCGGTTTGTTAGAGCAGTTTAGTTCATGAATAGCAGTTAAGCCATGGCGCTCAGCAGTTTTCACGAGAGCAGCTGTGCATTTTAAAATCGCCAGCTTGGATATTGTATACTCACCTGTGCTGAACACCGAAGCTTCTTCTTCACGGATTCGCGCGTGAAAGTCCATGGCGTTTGAAACCGTTGTTGCTAGCGGATTCCGAGACGATCCCATCGTTCTGGACGACGACGACGACGATGAGGTTAACGACGCCGTTAATAACGCGTATGATGCGGCTTCACCGCGTCCACCCGCCGCCTCTCCCCGAAGGCTCGATGCATCTGCGGGTTTCAGCGGCGCAGCTGCAGATTCGGCTGTGAAATGCGAACAGGCGTTTGGGTCGCAGGGAGTTGAAAGGACTAGCGAACGAAATCGGTTACCAGCCAACGATTTCGCGAGCGAACGAGATCGTTCAGCAGCCGATTGTCACCTCGACGACCGAGCTTCGTCAGAGGACGACCCACCGTTTGTAGCACGCCGGGTTGAGTCCAGCGGGATTCGTGCTCCTGGCGAAGCCCCTTCCTCGGAATTCTTCTCAACCCCTGCCCCCGATGCAGCTGCTATTCCCCAGGATTCGCGTGAGGAACCCGATGGTCGAGCTGCTGGTTCAGACGACGGTCGACCTGACGGTCCACCCGATGGTTCAGGCAACGCGGGTGGTGAGCAGGAGGGAGAGGGAGTGGCGAGAGGCAAAAGGAAACGGCGGAGGGAGAGCGAGTCGGTCACGAGAAGTGGAGCGAGGGTGGAGCGGCGGAGGAAGAAGAGGAGGAGGAAGAGCTGCGCAGGAATGACGCGCTGGCTGAAAGCCTGGCGCTGGGGGAGTGGAGGACGGGGGAGAGGAGGAGGGGGAAGTGGAGGGCGATCTGTCACTATAAGAACGGAACTAGGGGGAAGGCAAAGAAGGCGAAGAAGAGCGAGAAGCTGTGCTGGCGGACCGAAGAAGGATGGGGCTGGTCCTGGTGCAGGCAGCGACATCCATGGCGTGCTCCGGCTGTCCATGCGCATGTCTCGGGAAGCACTCGGCCCTCCAGAAGCTGCAGAGGGGGGACTTGGAACAATTGGAGCCCTGGGGCTGGGGGCAGCAGAGCGCGTGGGCGTTTCGCGTAAAAGCGGCTCAGCATCAGCCATGGCGTCGTGTGCATTGGTGGAGGATGAGAGTGAGAGTGGGGATGAGGGAGAGGAGGAGAGGCGAGTGAGGAGAGCGAACGACACGTGGCACAAGGTGACGTGGGCGTGGTACCACGACAATTTCGGGACGAGAGGGGTGCAAAACGGGGCGCCCGTTACAGTCACGGTGCAGGAGGACTTCCACTTCGACTTCTGCTGCAAGTGCTTTCAAGGAGGCGACCTCATGTGAGCCCTCGCCTTGCGTTCTCGTACCTTAGTTGTTTACTTCCTTCCCAGCTATCTTCTTTGGGGTTCGGGCCCCTGAGACGTGTGCATGGTACACCAGCAACAGTTTTCCTTCCCCCCTCCCCACCTCCCCCTTCTCTCTTCCTTCCGTCTCCCATACCTCCCGCCTCCCCTGCTCCCCTCCCGTCTTACCAGGTGCTGTGAGGCGCCTGCGTGCCCCCACGTGTACCACCGGCCATGTGCGGAGCCACCCATCTCTCGCGACCCCCAGGGCCCCTGGTACTGCCCCACCTGCCTCACCTTCCTCCGGGAATGCATCCGCCCTTCCCCAGACGGCCCCTTCTCCTCTAATAGACGCATCAGCCGCACATTGGAAGATGAGGATTGGGGGACGGAAGGGGGGAGTGGGGGAGGAGGAAAAGAAGGGGAGAGAGCGGTTGCTGATACTGGTGCGTCGTCTGCCCCTGCTGCAGCAGCTTCTGCTTCTGCTGCTGCTTCTCCTCGTGCGGCGGCTGCAGGTGCAGTGGGCAGCACGGCGGCGGAGGGAAGAAGGGCTCTTGGGCAAGCCATAGTGGAATCGGTCTGGCTGGACAGGGAGAGAGGCGAGGATGGGGCGCGCGGAGAAGGGAGCACAGTGGGCGAGTGTGACCTGGCCTGGCAGCATGACGACGAGATGAGGAAGGTTCGAGAAGAAGAGGCAGGAAGGAGGGCGGGAGGGAGGGCAGGAGGGAAGGGGGGAGGGAGGGGGGGAGGCAAGGGAAAGGCACGAGGGAAGGTGGGGAGGAGGAGGCGCGGTGGTCAGCAGGTGGCGGCAGCACAAGGGAGGGCGAGCAGAGCAGGCAGCGATGGGGTGGTGGAAAGGCAGATAGAATCCTCGTCTTCCTTGCCGGATGCAGGTGGTTGTGCGGTTCTAGCAGCGCGGGACGCCACTGCAGGCCCCAGTGGGAGGGACGGGGAGAAAGGGGAGGAGCATGCTGGGGCAGCGCGGGGCAGGGGGGGGGAGTATCTGGTGAAGTGGTTGAGGCGGCCGCATGCGTACAACTCGTGGGTGGACGAGGAGTGGTTGCGGTCGCGGTTCCCGGGGCACGTGGCAGCTTATGAGAGGCTCAAGGCAGAGGGCGAGGTACGTTGATGTGTGCCCCGGGAGAGGTTCTTTAGCCTCAATGTGCATTTTAAGCTGGGTGTGCCTGTGTGCGCCTGTGTGTGCCTGGAGAAATTAGGAAGAAGTATCTGGAGGGTAGTCTCCTTTGCAGTGCAGACTCTCTGCGTTGAGCCATGCAAGTCGTGCCTCAGCACCCCTTTCTTTTCCTTCTATGCTCTCCCACTTCCCTGAGAACTTTCCTCCCCATGTGCAATCTTTTGCTGTGAGAGGGCGGAGCCAGAACGACTGCTGGGGCGTTTTTAAGTGATAAACCAATTTCTTCCTGAATAACCATCCCCGTCCACCTGCATGCTACCTCCTTCCCCTGCAACCAAACCCCCCCCCCCCCCCCCCCCCAACCCTTACAGCTCCCTGCCTTCCGACCTGAGTGGACGGAGCCAGAGCGGCTGCTGGGGCGGTTTAAGGTGGAAGGGCTGGTGCCGGACAGAGCAGGGAGTAGGGGCCGAGGCAGAGGCCGGCTGCGACGCGTGGCCGAGGAGCACCAGTGGTGAGACGAGGGGGGTCTGAGGGGCGCGATTGGGCTGGGATTATGGGCCATTGCTGCATCTGCTTTATCATGTCCGCTCTCCTTTCGTTCTTCCTGCCAGTGCAGTGTCACGCATCTTCTCATCTTCCCCTTCTCACCTCCGTGTTCTTCCCCCTCCCCTTCCTTGATCCTCCCATCAGGCTGGTGAAGTGGCGGGGCATGGGGTACGACCAGCTGACATGGGAGCCGTGTCACATGCCCTTCCTCTCCACGCCACGTGGCATGGCCCTGCAGGCAGTGCACGAGAGGGAGAGGGAGGGCAGCGAGCAGAGGGCTACAGCAAAGGCGGGACAGGAGGTACGTGGTGCGTGCTGCACTGCAACTGGCGCAGACTATGGCATGTCAAGCCATGCCATGAAAAATCGGCGTGTAATGAGTCTGCTTTTGAGTCGACTCAAGCCATGCAATGATCAGGGTTCCTTGTAATGTGTACACATGCGTCTGCTGTTGTGCCATCAACGTTGCAGCATTTCCCACATCTATGTGCCTCCCTCCACGTCTCACCTCTTCCCGCCTGTGTGTGGCAATACCATTCCAATGCATCGTTCTTTCTCAGGCGAGAGAAAGGCGCGCCACCCCATTCTGCTTAACACGGAATAGCAGTGATAAGCAGCACCAGTCCAGCCCATCAGAGGAGCAGAGCCAGGAGCCAGGGCAAGGGCAGGGGGGCACGGGCCAGCCGATCGGCTCCTTCCGCCTCACGTGGCTCCAGGTGGCGGCCTTGGATTGGCTGAGAGCTCTGTGGCAGTGTGACGGGGGCTCTCTTGAGGGCGCTTTGAATGCTGTGTGGGAGTCCGTGGGAGACAGCAGGTCTGGCCGCATATGTGAGACTAGAGGTGTCGGTTCTTCTGGGGGTGCTGCTGGCAGGAGAACGGAGGAGGAGGGGGGAAATGAGTGGGTAGAGGAGGAGAGAGGAGGGGAGGAGAGAGGGGTGGAAAATGAGAGGGGGAGATGTGCACTGTTGTGCATGGACCATGGCATGGTGAGCAAGCAAGCACCTGTGCATGAATGCTCAACACTTTGATGCATCTATGCCCTCCGTGCGCTCATCCCCATTCTTTCTCACCCTCATCGCGCACTTGCAGTCCGTTGATGCAGCTGGAAAGCACTCTCCTTAACTCCCCCCCACCCCCCCTGGGCAGGGCAGCTCCAGTGTGCTCATGGCGTTCTGCCACGCCCTCATCTCCCACTTCAAGTGCTCTGAGGACTCCAAGTGCCTTGAGGCTCCTAAAGACCCCCCCATCGCCCCTCCATCCCCCCTGGGCAGGGCAGCTCCACTGTGCTCATGGCTTTCTGCCGCTCCCTCATCTCCCAATTCAAGGCCGTGCGCCCCATCCTCGTGCTCACCCCGTCCCCCCGCCGCGCTGCCCGCTGGTGTTCCCGCTTCCACTCCCTCTGCACTGCCCTTGCTGCAAGACCCGTGACTGTGGAAGCAGCGGCAGGGAGTATGCAAGCAGCAGGGGTGGGAGCAGCAGGGCTGGTGGGGGAGGGAGGTGGGGTTCATGTGTTGAAGTATGTGGGGGGTTCGCAGGTGGAGCTGAACGCCATGTGGGAGAGGGAGATGCTGCCTGCTGACAGTGTCAGCCAGAGTGCTGCTGGTACTGCCAGTGCTGCTGCGAGTGGCTCGACTAGTGCTGGTGCTGGTGCTGGTGCTGGGACTGCCAGTGCCAGCGCTGATGGTGCTGGCTCACCAGGGGAAGGCACAGCTGGTGCTGGAGGTCCATGTGGGGCAGGCTCATCTGGAGCAGGTTCTTCGGAATCAAGCATTATGATCCAGCCTCAAGTTGTTGTCACCACAGCAGCGACGTTTGTGCAGGTAATCCGCCTCCCTCCTCCCACATTCCGCCTGCCCTTGCCGTGTCTTCTTTCCCACGCCCTGGTCTTGTCAGTTCTGGCGCCAGACTCTTCATGTAGGTATTTCCCATGACGTGTCATGCAGGTCTTTCCCATTAAGAACGTGCCACCTTCACATGGGCTTTGAAATGCGTGAACCCAGTAAGTACCACCTTCACTATAATCCCACTCAGCCTGATTCTTATTTGTCCCGAATCTGCAGGAGGCGGGTCGCCTATCTCAGGTGCATTGGGAAGCGGTGCTGGTTGAAACGCCGCCACCAGGCGTCCACTCAGATGATGACACGTGGCAGTCCGTGATGGGTTGGTTCCAGCCAGAATCCCTGCCTGCTGAGGTGGCAGCCTGCCACCCGCTTCCATGTGCATCAGTGGTATCAGCCCCTCCGCCCCTCACACTGCGTGCACGCCTGCTCGTGTGTGCGGCTGCTAGAGGCACAGAGCAGCAGAGTCTGCAGCAGAGAGAGCAGCAGAGTATTCAGCAGAGTCTGCAGCAGAGGCACCGGAATGCAGCACGGGTGTGGGAGCGGCTGTCTGTGGCTGCTGGCGCTGTTGTGGCCGTATCAGCAGCACTGGAGGAAGCAGAGGCAGAGGCGCTGGTGGGGGATGGTGACTGCGATGACGATGATGATGATGCCGAGGTGACAGCCGCAACGGCAGCTACAGCAGCAGGGGAGATACCAGCAGCGGAAAGAGTAGCAGCAGCGAGAAAGGCGGCTGTGGCAGCAGCAGCGGCGACAGCAGCTGTGGAGGGTGCAGCAGCAGTGTGGGCAGGAGGAGTGGCGGAGGGGGGAATGTCAAGGTCGGCCTGGAGTGCTACCAGTAGTGCTGCTGTGCGTGGTGGGAGTGGCGGTAGGGATGGTGACTCTGGCAGAGGCGATGGGGGTGGCAGGCAGTGGCATGTGCTGGACCTTGGGTTGGACATGGAGCGAGTTGCGGATTGCAGAGAGTATGTAGAAGGGGGCGAAGGGCGACGGAGGGAAGAGGAGGAGGGAGAAGGGAGGGAGAGGGTGGAGAGGAGAGAGTTGGGGGAGGGAAGGGGGGGTAGCGGGGGGAGGGAGGGGCACGAAGCGGGTGCAGAGCTTGATGCGCGAGGGAGGTGCAGAGCAGCATGGGAGGCATTGGGGCGTGGAAGTGAGTGGGCGGTGAAACGTACGTGGGCAGTGAGAGGGAGGGCGGTGAGGGAGATATGGTGGCCGGCCACCCTCACTGCCCACCAGCTCTCGCTCTACAGGTAACTCGCCATGCCACTACGCAATAATACTTCCCTGTAGTCTCCGCTTCCCTTTCTCTGTCCTACTTCCTTTCGTTTTCCCCTTGCACGCGTGCTTAGCCGCCTGTCTTGAAAGGCTTAGCCGCCTGTACTGTATCTCCTCCTCCCTCTGGTTTCAACGGCAGGTCGACCATTCATGAGCTCAAGCGAGCAGCCTCACTGCGAGCCCAAGCAGGGTCTGCTGCAGCGCCAGCAGCCATCACAGCTATAAGAAGGAAGCTCTTGCAGGTAGCCGTGCTTGATGTGGGTGTTGCAACGAGGGATGTTGCAGTAAGGAATGTGACAAACGGGAGAGTGGTTTATGGGACTGCCTGCGATTCAATTCCAGCTTTTCTGTGCCTCTTATTGCGTCTGCCACTGTTGCCGCGTTCACTCTGACCTCCACTCGTTTGCCATCTCCCCTTGATCTCCCCCTTCTCCTCTCCTATTCCCCCCCCCCCCCCCGGTCCCCCTCTGTCCAGTGCTGCCAGCACCTGCATGTGCTGCCACCTGCTCCATGCCCTCGCCAACATGCCACCCCCAACCCCTCTGCTACTGCGACTTCTGCTGGTGTTGCTGCTCCTGCTCCTGCTACCCCTCCCGCTCCTGCTACTGCTCCTGCGCTTGCTGCTACTGCAGCAGCAGCAGCACGGGCTGGGCGGAGCATCGCGTTGGGGGAGAAGTGCTGTGGGAAGCTGCAGCTGCTGCATGCGCTGCTGGCGTGCCTCCAGCGGGAAGGGAAGACCGCTCTGCTGCTGGCGCATGTGCGTCCACTCTTGGTCGTTCACATGTCACCGTCACACGTACAATCTCACATGCTTCTCCATGTGCAAGTCTTGACGTTTCCCTCTGATTCTACTCATAACGTGCGTCTCAATCCTGTTGCCCTCGATTCTCCCACAGAGCGCTCAACTGCGGGAGGTGCTTGCCAGCATGCTGTCTCAGCAGTGGGGTGTAAGTGAGAATGAGAGTGGGAGTGAGAGTGCCTTTCTGCGCCTGCGCTCATCAGACCCCCCTGCTGTCTGCAAGCAGAAGCTGGCCCAGGTGGTGAGAGGGACGAGAGGGGAGAGAGGGGAGGTGGGGAAGAATGTGGTGCATGGTGGGACAAGGGAGGTGCCACGCGATAGACCCAGGGACGTGGGTGGTGGGAGGGCAGCAGCGGCTGGTAGTACGAGACAGAGCATGGGCGCGTGTGGCAGGAGAAGAGGGGGAAAGGACCGGAGGGGTGGGAGGGATGGTAGGGGGAAAGACGGCAGGGCGGGAGGGAACCCCAGGAGGGGAGTGAGAATCGGGCTGAAAGGTAGGGGTGGTGGGAGAGCGGCGGGAAGACAGAGAGATGCTGGAGGGGGGAGAAGTAGGCAAGAGAGGAAGGGCGTGAGACGTGGGGCATCTGAGTGTGGTGCGGAAGAGGGGGGGTGTGGGCATGCAGTGGGCGGGGAGCATGCCGAGGGGAGGGGGGTCGCGGGGAATGTGCATGGTGATGGGGAGGAGGAAGGGCTGGGGTTAGGTAGTGATAGAGGCGTGGAAGGGCGTCGGTCTGCTGACGGACAGGGAGGAGCGGAAGGAGATGCAGGGGTGGGGGGGAGAGAGTGGGACTGTGAGGAGCGTGGAGGAAAGGAGGAGGAGCAGGGGAGGGGAGAGGAGAGGGAGGAGGGAGTGAGGGTGAAGCAGGAGCCGCAGGAGGAGGAGGAGGGCGATGACGATGAGGTAGTGGTGGAGGAGCAAGTATGGGACGAGCTGGAGGTTGGGGAAGATGATGAGTCGAGGGAGGGGAGTGGGAGGAGAGACGGGGGAGGTGGGGTGCTGAGAGGACTGCAACAGGATGCAGTGGACGAGGGTTTTGAGGAGGAGAGTGTGTGGCGACAGCAGCAAGAGAGAGAGGAGGACGGGAAGGAGAAAGATGAGGAAGCAGGGGCAAAGCAAGGCGGAGAGCAAGGGGCCGGCGCGCCCAGACAGCGTCTGTTTGTGGTGCTAGCGCCAACGACTTTGGTCTCATTCGCCATGAGTCTGGATTCCATTGACGTGGCTATAGTTGTGGATGACTCAGCAAACCCTTCCCTTACAACAGAGGTCAGTGGGAGTGGCTCTCTCCATGGCTGATTCCTTAAGCCTTTCATGCCTTTTGAGGCGCCTCAAAAGTCCTCTCCATGGCTAATTCCTCAAAAGTCCTCTCCATGGCTAATTCCTCAAGTCTTTCATGACCCCTCCCCCCACCTCACTCTCGCCCTTCCTCCCAACCCCCCGCCCCCTATCATTCCCTCCAGAGGCTCCTGACCTCCCTTCTCTTCCACCGTGGCACCCGCCCCAGTCCCAACCTCCCCTCACGGCAGCAAGTGGGCTCTCTGCCGCCCCTCACCATCCTCCGCCTCTACTGCCCGGGCACTGAGGAGCAGCGCCTGCTGGAGGGGTGCTGGGGGGGCGCTGAGAGAGGGCTGGGGGGGGAGATAGGGGGGAAATTAAGAGGGCGAGGACGCGAGATGAGGGGAGAGCACAGAGGTGTAGGGGTGGAGTTAGGGGGAGGTTTGCATGGGGGAGGAGAGGGGTTGCAGCAAGGGGCGAGGCGAGGGGTGAAGAGGCACGATGATGACTGGGAAGGGGGGGAGGAGCAGGACGGGGAAGAGGAGGAGAGGAGGGAGGGGGGTGAAAGCAGGCAGGGGCGGAAGAGACGAAGGATGGATGGGTGTGCTGGCCCCATGGAGGTTGGGACGGGCAAGAAGCATGCGGTGGAAAATGGAGTGGAGAAGAGTGTGGAGAACGGCACTAGGGGTGGGCGGGTGCCGTGCGGCAGCAGGGATGGAGATGCAGATGATGATGCACATGCAGATGCAGGTGCAGGTGTGCAGAAGCTAACTAGGGAGATTCTCTCGTTTTGGTCGGCGAACAAGCGGAGACTGAAAGCATGGGCGGGCAACAGTGTCCTGTACTCCGAGGGTGTCACGTCCGTGGCTCTGGGTCGGGCGCTGGCTTGGCCCAGACCTGCAGGTCCGGTTGAATCCGAGCCTGTGAGAGTTGTCTTGTCAGTGGAAGACTTGGAGGGTGTTGCAAGGGAGGTGCAAGGGGAGGAGAGAGGGCGTGGGGGGGGAGGAGAGGGCGGGGAAAGCGGTGGAGTGGAAGGGGAGAGAGGCCGTGGGATGCAGGGGGAGGAGGGAGGGCGTGGGATGCAGGGGGAGGAGGGAGGACGAGGAGTCGAGGAGGAGAGGGGAGAAGAAATGGAAGCAGGGAGAGGAGATGCGGTGGGAGGGGAGGAGAGGGAGCATGGGGCGCACGGGGAGGATGGGGGGTGTGGGATGGAAGAGAAGGTGGCGGAAAGGAATGAAGCGAGACCAGGGGAGGGAGGACGAGGAGTGGAGGAGGAGGAAGGAGGGCTCGACATCGAAGAGGGGAGAGGAGATGGGGCGGAAGGGGAGGAGAGGGAGCATTGGGTGCATGGGGAGGAGGGTTATGGGATGAAAGGGGATGTGGCGGGAGGAAGTGGGCCGGGACCAGAGGATGAAGAACGAGGAGTCGTGGAGGAGGAAGCAGGGCCCGAAGTGGAAGAGGGGAGAGGAGGTGGGGTGGAAGGGGAGGAGAGGGAGCATGGGGTACAAAGGCAGGAGGGGGGGGATGGAATGGATGGAGACGTAGTCAGGGGAGATGGGGCGGAACACGAGGAGGGAGGACGTGAGGTAGACCGGGAGGAGGAGAGAGGGCGTGGGATGGAAGAGGAGGAGATGGGAATGGGAGGGGAGGGAGTGGAAGGGGAGGGGAATATTTCAGCGGGGAGGTTGGAAGCGGAGAGAGGGGTGAGAGGGAAGGGAGGAGGAGAGGCCATGCCAGTGGCAGATGGAGAGAGGCAGGGCGGTGAGGGCAGTGAGGGGCAAGGGAGTGGGATGGACAAAGGAGTAGCTGGCATGGCGGCAGATTTGGACTCGTCAGCCAGGTTTGCTGCATGTGATGCTGCAGGGGAGCAGCCTTTAGGGCATCATGCTCCCCTGGAGCGTGCTTCCGTGGAGCGACCTGCTGGTGAGGAGGGGGAAGGGGAAGCAGTGAAGGATGTGAGCAGAGAGGGGGATGGGGGTGAGACGGGCAGTGCAGATGCGGGTGGTGGTGGCATGCCGGTCAATGCTGTGGGGGATGGTGGGGTGGGTAGTATAGGTATAGGGGTGGCAGGCAGTGAGATAAACGGTGAAGGCATGGCCAGAAGTGGGTTAGACGGTGCAGGCAGGGCCAGAAGTGGGTTAGACGGTGCAGGCAGGGCCAGAAGTGGGTTAGACGGTGCAGGCAGGGCCAGAAGTGGGTTAGACGGTGCAGGCATGGCCAGAAGTGGGTTAGACGATGCAGGCAGGGCCAAAAGTGGGTTAGACGGTGCAGGCATGGCCAGAAGTGGGTTAGACGATGCAGGCAGGGCCAAAAGTGGGTTAGACGGTGCAGGCATGGCCAGAAGTGGGTTAGACGGTGCAGGCATGGCCAGAAGTGGGTTAGACGGTGCAGGCTTGGCCAGAAGTGGGTTAGACGGTGCAGGCTTGGCCAGTGGCGCCTGGCGGTCGACTGTGAGTGAAGAGGGAGGCGTTGCTGCTGCTGTGGCTGAGGCCAGGAGGAGACTGGCTGAGAGGGAGGACGAAGGAGGCAGGCGGGGGGCTGAGGAGGTGCAGGCGAGGAGGGGAGAGGGTGAGGAAGAGGGAGGCGTTGGAGCTGCTGTGGCTGACGCCAGGAAGAGACTGATTGAGAGAGTGGGCGAAGGCAGCAGGCTTCGTAATGAGGCAGCGGTGAGGAGGGGAGAGGGCGAAGAAGAAGCAGGCGACTTGGAGGGGAATGCAGTGGGGGAGAGAGGAGCAGGAGAGGGGGTGGTGAGGCAGGTTGCAGCAGAGGGAGATGCAGAAGTGGGAAGGGAGGAAGGTTTGGGTGATAAAGGGCAGCTGCGAGGAACGGTTGGGGGGGAGGGGAGTGAGGAGATGGAGGAGGGTGAGTGGCATGTAGAGGAGGATGCGGGGGGACGAGGTGAAAGTGCGGACGGAGGTGGGCGTTCCTTGGCGCAGCACAGGCCGATTGAAGAAGATGGGAGCCAGGCGAGGCGTGAGCAGCAGAAAGGCTCACAACAGCAGCAGCAGTTACAGCAGCAGCAGCAGCAACAGCAGCAGCAGCAGCAGGAGCAGCAGGGCGGACAGAATGAGCACAATGAGCGCAACAAGCAAGCACATCAAGAGAGATGGCTGGCCCGCTCGTACTCCGTCCCGTCTCGCCACTCCCACAACGAACCTCCTGCTCTCCCATGCTCACTCTCACACCTCCACCGACCTGCTGACTCCAGGCATCCACCAGGTCCCCCTCCCTCCTTGCTCGCACCCCTCCCCCCAAGACTAGGTGCGACTGCGAGCAGCCAGCAAGGCCCAAGGGGAGTAGCAGCGCTGAACCATGGGCTGCTGCCCACTCCCCTTGGGCTGCTCCCCCCACTGCATGGCGCCCTGCCCGCCCCCCATGGGGGGCTCTCTGCTTCCCATGGTGCACTGCCCTCCCCCCATGGCGCATTCCCCACACGGCATAGCACATTCCCCCATCTCCATGGCGTGTTCCCCACCCCCCATGGGGTACCCCCCAGGCCCCATGGCGCACATGTGCACAGAGCGCAGGAGCCCAACCAGACCCATGCACGTGGGCCTCAGCAGCCCGACCAGGCTGATGCGTTCCCGCCTCTCCCTGCACCCCTGTTCACATCTCCCCCACGCCCCCATGCCTACCAACTTCCCCGTCAGCAAGGCCCACATCTGCCCAGTCATCAAGGCCCACAAGGCCTTCTGCCACGTCATCAGCCACCCGGCTTTCCTGCACGCATCAACACCAACCATCCCCCCACCTTTCCCCCCACTGGCTCTCCAACCACCTCCCCCCGCTACCCTCACAATGCTCCGCCCAACCTTGCTCGTCTTCCTGCTCCCCCCAACCATCCCCCAGCCTTTACCTCCTACCACACCCCTTCCAACTCTCACCACCCCCCTCCTCCAACCCCTCATTTACATTCTGGCCTGCCGGTTAGACCACCATTGCCCCAAAACGGCTTTTTTCCAAGCAGTGGCCGACACGCCCCTGGTTTGCCACCTGACCGCCGTTTCCCACCTGGTTTTCCACTTCAGCGGGAACAACCTGGACTCTGGCGTGGACAACCTGGAGCTGGTTACAGGGTTAGTCCACAGGTGAACCCTCAGGTGAATCATCAGGTGAATCGTCAGGTGCGGTTCCGTGGGGGCCTAGCGAGCTGTGTGCCTTGCGATCCGGATGATCCGAGGTGGCAGGAGGATGTGCCACGTGGCTCGCCAACAGAAGGGACACGTGGCTTGCCGAGCACTGAGACGAGTGAGTGGGAGGGTGACGTGGCAACTTACATGCCAGATGGGTCTCCGAAACGAAAGTCATGTGAATTGCCGGGTGATGACACAAGTCTCAGAGGGGATGACGTGGCGAGTCAGGTGCCAGATGGCCCGTCAAAAGCAGTGCCACGTGGGATGGCAAGCAGTGGCTCAGGTGGCAAAGGGAAGGGTGATGTGGCAAGTCAGGCGCCAGATGGCTCATCCAAGGCTTTGACATGTGGGCTGGCAAGCAATGAGACACGTGTTAAAGGGAATGATGGCGTGGAAAGCCCAGTTCCAGATGGCCCATCAAAGGCAGTGGCACGTGGGATGGCAAGCAGTGAAACACGTGGCGAAGGGAAGGATGATTTGGCAAACCAGGTGCCAGATGGCTCTTCGAAGGCTTTGACATGTGGGCTCGCAAGCAATGTGACACGTGGCAAAGGGGAAGATGACGTGGCGAGCCAGGTGCCAGATGTCCTGTCAAGGGCAGTGGCATCGGGAATGGCAAGCAGCGAAACACGTGGCAAAGGGGAAGATGACGTGGCAAGCCAGGTGACAGAAAACATCCCACGTGGCAGGGAGGAACCTGTGCAGAGGCCATCCCCTGACAGCGGGTCAAGAGGGAGGGGAAGAGAGAGAAGACTTGGGAGAGGGTTTTGGCGGGGGTGTGTGTTGGTGCGAGGCGGGGTGCTGGTGGGAGGCGGGAGGAGAGGAGGGGGAAGAGGAGGGAGAGGGGTAGGAGGGAGGGGGGTAGGGGGATATAGAGAGGAGCCCCAGGATGATTGCTCAGGCTTGTCGGGTCACCAGTCAGCGGATTCAGGGGCTTCTGGTGATGAATCTTCAGACGAGCTCTCCGATGCATCTGGGGAGCAAGCAGTGCGTGCGGCACGTGCTGTTGAGCACACGGGCGTTTCCTGTCAGCAGTCGGCCCATTCAGGGGCGTCTGGTGATGAGGCGCATGAAAAGCACTCTGAGGCGTCTGGTGAGCGAGCAGCGCATGCAGGTGCTGCTGGCGGGGTGAAGGCGCATGGGGGGGCAGCAGACGGTGCTGTTGAGCGCGCGGACTTGTTGAGACAGCAGTCAGCCCATCCAGGGGCTGTTGCTTCTGGCGATGACTCACGTGACAAGCACTCAGGGGTAGGTGGTGAGCAACCAGCGCATGCAGGTGGTGCTGGCGCCTTGAAGCAGCAAGGGGGTGAAAGAGACGGTCAGACGCATGGGGAGGCTGCTGTTGGCGATGTCGCATGTGAAAAACACTCAGGGGTAGGTGGTGAGCAGCCAGTGCATGCAAGTGCTGCTGGTGCTATGAAGCAGCAAGGGGGTGAAAGAGATGGTCAGACGCATGGGGAGGCAGCAGGAAGTGAGAAGCATGGGTCAGAAGAAGCGAGTGCAGTGGTGGAGAGGGGCGGGGAGCGGTCTGTGCTGGGTAAAAGGTCACGGCAGGAGGCTGGCTTGAGCCGGGAAGAGGCAGGCTTGGGAGGACAGGAGGCAGGCTTGGAGGGACAGGAGGCAGGCTTGGGAGGACAGGAGGCAGGCTTGGGGGGACAGGAGGCAGGGTTGGGGGGACAGGAGGCAGGGTTGGGGGGACAGGAGGCAGGGTTGGGGGGACAGGAGGCAGGGTTGGGGGGAGAGGAGGCAGGGTTGGGGGGAGAGGAGGCAGGGTTGGGGGGAGAGGAGGCAGTGTTGGGGGGAGAGGAGGCAGGGTTGGGGGGAGAGGAGGCAGGGTTGGGGGGAGAGGAGGCAGGGTTGGGGGGAGAGGAGGCAGGGTTGGAGGGAGAGGAGGCAGAGGAGTGTGGCGGCGGGGAGAGAGGGGGAGGCGAGGCAGGGAAAAGCGGAGAGGGGGTAGCAGCTGGAGAAGTGATGGCCGCGGATGGCCGGGCAATAGAGGAGCGTGGTGAATTGCAGAGCGAGGGGCCTTGGTCGGATGGGGCTGTGATTGCCGAAGACGGGGGATTAGTGAATGAGGCAGTGAGAGATGGACGAGCAATTGAGAGCGAAAAGGGGGATGAGGAAAAGGTGGAGGGGGGAAGTGAGGAGGATGCAAGAGAGGAGGAGAGAGGGGAGATGGAAGTGGACGAGGCGGGAAGAGTACAGGGAGATAGAAGGGTGGAGAAGATGGGGGAAGAGGAAGAAGGAGAGGAGGAGAGAAGGGAAGAGGAGAGAGGAGAGCTGGGAAGTGGAGAGAAGGGTGCGGAGGAGGAAAGGGGGGAGAAGTTGCACGCGGTTGAGGAGGGTAGAAGCAGCAGCCCGGAACGAGAGCAGGAGGGTGCAGAAAGGGAGAGTGGAGAGAGGGAGGACGGCAGAGAGGTGGAATCAGGAGCAGAGGGGAAAGTAGGGGAGGAGAGGGAGGTGGGGGAGGAAAGGGAGGTGGGGGAGGAAGGGGAGGTGGTGGAGGAGAGGGAAGTGGAGGAGGAAAAAGAGGTGGAGTCAAAGAAGGGCGAGGAAGGGCGGTCTGTCGGAGAAGTCGGTGAGAGGGACGAGGGCGTGGGTGAGGGTAGTGAGCGTGGGGGAGAGGAGGGGGGGAGTAGTGCGCATGAGGGTGAGAGGCAAGAGGGTAGCCTGGATGGGGAGGCGGTGGGAGAGGCAGGGGCATTGAAAGGGCAGACTATCACCGGTGGTGGGTGTGATGGAATCGTATTAGTGCCTCCGGAAACTGCCACAGCTGAGACTGCTGCAACTGACGCTCCTGCAGCAGACACTCCTGCCCCAGAAACACCTGCACCCGATACACCTGCACCCAATACACCTGCACCTGATACACCTGCACCTGATACACCTGCACCCAATACACCTCTCACAGAAACACCTGAACCAGATACAGCTGCACGCGATACAGCTGCACGCGATATTGCTGCAGCAGAGTCAGCCAAGGAGAGGGCGCATGGGGAGGGGGGAGAGGGAGGCAGTGAGGCGGCTGAGAAGGAGCAAGGCAGTCGAAGAGGAGTGGCAGGAGGGCAGGAGGGGACTGTGGGTGGGGCTGAGGGTGAGGGTGGGAATGCTTTGGGTAGAGTAGAGGAGGCAGAGGGAGCAGATGGAGCAGTGGGGACAGAGGGGGCAGAGGGAGCAGAGGGAGCAGAGGGAGCAGAGGGAGCAGAGGGAGCAGCGGAAGAAGATAGAGGAGAGAGAGGGGAGGGAGCAGAGACAGCAGTGGGGGCAGAGACAGCAGTGGGGGCAGAGACAGCAGTGGGGGCAGAGCGCGAAGCAGGGATAGCTGGGGAAGGAGGGGGGGGAGGAGTGGAGGGAGCAGTGGATGTGGAGATGACAGAGGCGCATGAGGAACGAGCAGCAGCAGAAGGAGGGGGCGCAACAGTCAGAGCCAGGGAAGCAGGAGGCGGAGAGACAGAGGGAGGCGGAGAGATAGAGGGAGTCGGAGAGATAGAGGGAGGCGGAGAGATAGAGGGAGGCGGAGAGATAGAGGGAGGCGGAGAGATAGAGGGAGGCGGAGAGATAGAGGGAGGCGGAGAGATAGAGGGAGGCGGAGAGATAGAGGGAGGCGGAAAGATAGAGGGAGGGGAAGAGATGAGCGGAGGGGAAGAGATGAGCGGAGGAGAGGTGGAAGGCTGTCAAGCAATGGTGGGCTTAGTATTGGTAGCGGTAGCAGGTCAAGCAGGTCAAGCAGGTCAAGCAGGACAAGCAGGTCAAGCAGGACAAGCAGGCCCAGCAGGTCCAGCAGGTCCAGCAGGTGGAACAGGCATGGCAGACAGAGGTGCCACTGGCGCTGCCACAGCAACAGCTAACACGGTTGAAGTATCAGGAGCACTGACAGTGGCTGCAGCAGCAGCACCGGCAACACCAACAGCAACTGCAGAAACAACAGCAACAGCACGAGCATCTGCATTAACACCTGCTGCAGCAGCAGTAGTTATGCCAGCAACAGTGCAAGCAACAGCGCCAGCAACAGCACCTGCACCAGCAGCAATACCAGCAACAGTGACAGCAACACCAGCAGCAGCAGCACCGGTGCCAGCAGCTTCAGTGGCGCCAGCGCGCTCAGCACCAGCAGCAGCAGCAGCAGCAGCAGCAGCACCAGCACCAGCACCAGCAGCAGCAGCAGCAGCAGCAGCAGCAGCGGTATCGCCTGCTGTCTCTGACCTTCCTCCCTCTCGCATCCGCAGGCCCTCCAGGCAGCCATCCCCCCCCCGCCTGAGCTTCCTGCACCGCCTCAATGGCTTGCAGCACCAGAGCATGCTCTCCCGCGATATGCAGCTGCACCGCCAACAACAGCTGCAGCAGCAGCAGCAGCAGCATGGTCAGCATGCTGCTTTGCCTGACGTTGTCAGCACCACTCCCCCTTCCTCAGACCACACCCCCATGAACAGTGCCACTCTCTCCGCCGCCCAGAACCTCGCCCCTTCCACACGGGATGTCCTGCTGGCGGAACGGCTGCGATTGGAGGATCTCCAGAGGCACCAGCAGGCCGCCACGCTGGCAGCCGAGCGCCAGCTGGACGACGAATACGCACGCCAGCTGGCGCTGCTGCAGCAGAGGTTCGAGAGGAGGAAGGCAGCAGTGAGAGCGAAAGGGGCGGCGGCGACAGAGAGGACAAGGGAGGCCATAGGGATGGTGGACGGCTTGATGCCGCTGGTGCAGGCTTGGCAGGCCAAGTATCCAAATGCGCCCGCAGCTGGAGGTTCGGGAGCAGCAGGTTCAGGAGCAGGTTCGGGAGCGGTAGGTGTGGCAGCAGGAGGGGTAGGGAACCAGGTTTCAGCGAGAGGCTCGGTTTGTGCTGTTGCTGGTGCTGGTGCTCATGCCACTGCTGCTAGGGTAGCTGCGGGCGGTGGTGCTGCGGGTGGTGGTGCTGCGGAAATGGGTTTGGATCCGTCAGCCACACCAGCTTTGCGTGCACCAACAATAAGCTCCCGAGCAGCAGCAGTCGGCACAGCAGCCAGCCAGCATGCAGGCACAGCGAGCATGCCTGCAGGCACGTCAGGGATGCATGGGGCACGCAGTGCTGCGATGAGTGCAGTGGGTGCGGCCATGGGTGCTGCAGTGGTTACCCCCCAAGGAGGTGCTGTCAGGCCAGCGCCGCCACTGCCTCGTGTTGTGCTGGCCAGGCACCACGTGCCGATGCAGCAGCTGCTGCAGCAGCAGCAGCAGCAGCAGCAGCAGCAGCAGCAGAATCCGCAGGCGCATGTGCGCACACCCTATGTGCCACCTCCTGCAATGAGTGTGACAGGCTGTGCTGTCGCGGCTGCTGCTGCAGCTGGTGCTGCCAGTGGTGGTGCTGCTGGCTCTGCTGCCGCCGCTGGTCCTGCTCCAGCTGCTGGTCCTGTTGTTGTTGCTGCTACTGGTGGCGCTGTACCCTCTGCTCGAGCAGCCATCGCTCCCCTTCCCCGTGCCTTTCCTCTTGCCACCACTGCTGCCACGGCAGGTGCTGCTGCCACCATTCCCTTTCCGTGCTTGAGCTTGCAACGAGCTGGACAGCAGCAACAGCAACAGCAACAGTATCAGCAACAGCAAGAGCGTCAGCAGCTTCAGCAGCAGCAGCCGCCGCAGCAGCGAAGTGTATCAGCCGTGCAAGTAGAAGCCTTGGAAGCCTTTCTTCTGCGCCGGAGGCTGTTGCAACAGCAACAGCAACAGCAACAGCAGCAACAGCAGCAGCAACAGCAACAGCAGCAGCAGCAACAGCAGCAGCAACAGCAACAGCAGCAACAGCAGCAGCAACAGCAACAGCAGCAGCAGCAACAGCAACAGCAACAGCAGCAGCAACAGCAACAGCAGCAGCAGCAACAGCAACAGCAACAGCAGCTGCGGAAGCAGCAGCTACAGCAACAGCAACAGCAACAGCAACAGCAGCAGCAACGGCAACAGCAACAGCAGCTGCGGCAGCAGCAGCTACAGCAACAGCAACAGCAGCTGCGGCAGCAGAAGCAACAACAGCAGCAACAGCAACAAGAACAACAGCAGCGGCAGCAGCAACTGCAACAGCAGCAAGAGCAGCAGCAACAGCGGCTACAGCAGCAACAGAAGCAGCAGCAGCAACAGCAGAGGACGTCGTCCCAGCAACAGTATCTACAGTCCTTCATGGTGTCCGGAGTGAATCGAGTTTTTGTCGCAGCTCCTGCTGTCATTCCTCCTCCAGCTACCACGGCCATTTCTCCTCCTCCCACTGCTCGAGCCTCGCCTCCTGCTGTTTCTCCTCGCTCTCCTGCTGCTGCTCCGCAGCCTGCAACTTCCCCTCCTCTCAGACGCACCTCACCGTTTCCCTCCGCTGTGCACGCACGCACAGCTGCTCCATCGTCCCATGCACAACCCTATGCCACTCAGTCACATCCACATGGCATAAGTCCTTCACAAGCCATGCATCCTCCATCACATGGCACCCATGCCATCCTCAGCGCCAACCCTGTACATTCCCATGCCTCAGTACAGGCCTCGCATGTTTTCCCCTCACACGGGCAGCAGCAAGGGCACGTGCATGGTGAGTCACTGCCCCCGCGACCTCCCAACCCCTGATTCCCTGCCCTGCTCCCGCCCTGTCCTGCCTTGCCCTGCTCCCGCCCTGTCTTGCCGTGCCCTGCTTCCGCCCTGTCCTGCCCTGCCCTGCTCCCGCCCTGTCCTGCCCTGCCCTGCTCCCGCCCTGTCCTGCCCTGCCCTGCTCCCGCCCTGTCCTGCCCTGCCCTGCTCCCGCCCTGTCCTGCCCTGCCCTGCTCCCGCCCTGTCCTGCCCTGCCCTGCTCCCGCCCTGTCCTGCCGTGCCCTGCTCCCGCCCTGTCCTGCCCTGCCCTGCTCCCGCCCTGTCCTGCCCTGCCCTGCTCCCGCCCTGTCCTGCCCCTGCCCTGCTCCCGCCCTGTCCTGCCCTGCCCTGCTCCCGCCCTGTCTTGCCGTGCCCTGCTCCCGCCCTGTCCTGCCCTGCCCTGCTCCCGCCCTGTCCTGCCGTGCCCTGCTCCCGCCCTGTCCTGCCCTGCCCTGCTCCCGCCCTGTCCTGCCCTGCCCTGCTCCCGCCCTGTCCTGCCCTGCCCTGCTCCCGCCCTGTCCTGCCCTGCCCTGCTCCCGCCCTGTCCTGCCCTGCCCTGCTCCCGCCCTGTCCTGCCGTGCCCTGCTCCCGCCCTGTCCTGCCCTGCCCTGCTCCCGCCCTGTCCTGCCGTGCCCTGCTCCCGCCCTGTCCTGCCCTGCCCTGCTCCCGCCCTGTCCTGCCGTGCCCTGCTCCCGCCCTGTCCTGCCCTGCCCTGTTCCCGCCCTGTCCTGCCCTGCCCTGCTCCCGCCCTGTCCTGCCCTGCCCTGCTCCCGCCCTGTCCTGCCCTGCCCTGCTCCCGCCCTGTCCTGCCCTGCCCTGCTCCCGCCCTGTCCTGCCCTGCCCTGCTCCCGCCCTGTCCTGCCCTGCCCTGCTCCCGCCCTGTCCTGCCCTGCCCTGCTCCCGCCCTGTCCTGCCCTGCCCTGCTCCCGCCCTGTCCTGCCCTGCCCTGCTCCCGCCCTGTCCTGCCCTGCCCTGCTCCCGCCCTGTCCTGCCCTGCCCTGCTCCCGCCCTGTCCTGCCCTGCCCTGCTCCCGCCCTGTCCTGCCCTGCCCTGCTCCCGCCCTGTCCTGCCCTGCCCTGCTCCCGCCCTGTCCTGCCCTGCCCTGCTCCCGCCCTGTCCTGCCCTGCCCTGCTCCCGCCCTGTCCTGCCCTGCCCTGCCCCCGCCCTGTCCTGCCCTGTCCTGGCCCCGCCCTCCCTCCTGGCTCTCTTATGGCCCTCCTCGCTTGCACATTCGTGATGCCTGTCTCGTTCAGTCTCCTGTCTCTCTCGGTCTCCGGCAATTCTTGTGAGCATGCATGTCACCCTTGCCCTTCTCCCCGTGACTGCCCCTCCTCAGCTACCCTCCTCACACTCTCACGCTTTCACACTCAAGCACTCTCGCCCTCTTCACACTCTCTCCCGCTCCGCTCTCCCAACCGCTGCCGTTGCGCCACCCCCTGCAGGGTCCAGTGCAGCGCAGGTGATTCAGCTCGACTCAGATGAAGAGTAGCCAACCCCGCTGTCCTTCTGCTTCACCTCATCTCGCCTATCTTTCGCCGTGTCAATAGAGAGGTCCACTCTATGGCGGGTCAGAACAGGACTCAAGATCACTACATCCCACACCCACGTGTACTCTTGCTCTGTTCAGCATCACCTCATCTATGACCTCACCTCATCATCACGCCTATCTTTCGAGAGTGCCAATGCCAACAGAGCCATTCACTCTATGGCCTGGTCAGAACAGGTCCCAGGAGGACCACCGCACCGCACCGCACCACACCCCACCCCACACTCACATGTACCACCCCGGGATAGCCCCTACACACACATAAACTGCATGGGTTCCTGCATTCGCCCGCAGTCGTGAAGCAGAGCAAGTGCAGTTGGGGACCGTTGTTTATGTGTGCGCACCATGCTGCAGCTTGCTTGGTGGGACGGTGGGACCCTCCATTGGGGCCAGAGCAACGTGTGACTCGTCGTTTTTTCCGTCAACAGGACTAATTTCTCACCACCTAGCCAGCCACCATCTGTCACCCCCACCAATACCTTAGCCGTGTCAGGGATCACACCGTCACACGTCACAGTCCACTCCACAAGCAGGGGAGCGTTACGACATGCTGCCGTTCACATCATGTGAACGATCTCGGAGGTACTTGCAATGAGAAAATGTGTGCAGTGCACCCAACAGAGAGTCCACTATTGGAATTTGGTACAGAGTTGTGTCGGAAGAAGTGTATGTAGCATAACACTAATGGCACTACTCGGCACTAGGGCTGCTGTGTGTAGCATAACACTAATGGCCATCAGAAACGCAGCATATAAAACGTACAACCTGATGCACACAAACATGCTGATAACACACAGGAATGAATGCACATGAAGCATGCAGCACTGTAGCAGCAATCTCTACTCTGACAACACAACAAACCGTAACCCTCTTGTCACGACTTCCACCCTTCCTTGCCAGCTGTCCCTGCCCCTTTGCTCACCACCAGCTTCCCCCCCTTCTTCACCCCTCCCCTCACCCCCTCTCCTGAGCTATACCCATCCCCACCACCTCCCACTCCTCTCCCGCCACTCCCCACCCCCTTCTGCCTCCCTCCCATCCTCCCTCCCTTCCCACCCCCCCACTCCTCATCCCACTCATCCCACTCCGCCTCACCATCCACCCCACTCCCCCCTGCTCTCTGCCCCGCCCCTCCCACCGCCCCTCCCCCTTTAGCCTGCTGCCCAAACGCCTCAGACAGGTCCACCTCCTTCTGAGGCACCCCAGAGTACGCCGCAACTGACCCGTGCCTTCCCCCGAACCAGCTGCTGCTGCTGCCGCCTGCCCCTGCTCCTGCCGCGCCCCTGCCGCCCGCGAGCCGTGCGAGGGAGTGGCAGCAGCAGAGGCAGCAGCAGCAGCAGGCGAGGAGGGCGAGGGCGGAAGCAAGGAGGAGAGTCTGGGAGGGCGAGAGGAAGAGCGAGGTGAAGGGGTAGAGAGGGGCGAGGATGGGCTCCAGCGCGGCAGACACGGACCCGGTGAGCCAGCGGGGGAGAAAGCCCCACCCCTGCTCTCCATCCCCACCTGCAGCTGCTCTCCCAGAGCCCCAGTTACTGCTCTCCCTGCCGATATCAGCACCAGCATCCATCTCCTCTGCGCCCCCTCGTAGCACATTCCCCGCTGCCGCATCCGCAGCACCATCCGCAGCACCATCCGCACCATCAGCAACACCATCAGCAGCAGCGTCTTTAGGCGGGTCGGGGTCAGGCGGCACGTCGGAGAGGTCGACAGTGACCATCTCCTCGTCCACCGGCACATCCATCACGTCCTGCGGCCCCGTGAACGCCACTGTCACCTCCTCACCCCCTGCCGCTCCCCCTCCTGCTGCTGCCCCTTGTGCCCCTCCGCCTCCTGCTCTCCCCTCTCCCTCCCCTCCTGTGGCCTCTCCGTGCACCGCTTTGTCCGATCTTGCTGCCTCTGCTGCACTCGCGGCATTCCTGTCTGCGCCTTCCTGCCCACCTTCCTTCTCAACGCCCCCTGCTGTTCCCCGCGCCACTGACGCCACCCCCTCCTCCCCCT
Source organism: Closterium sp. NIES-67 (assembly GCA_027943415.1). Taxonomy (NCBI): domain Eukaryota; kingdom Viridiplantae; phylum Streptophyta; class Zygnematophyceae; order Desmidiales; family Closteriaceae; genus Closterium; species Closterium sp. NIES-67. The sequence goes on along the minus strand of BQMB01001598.1, from coordinate 604,189 downwards.
CCGGCGCCTCCCTCTGTGCCTTCTTCCGTTTCTTCTTGCTCGTTTTCTGAGACACTGCTTCCTCATCAGCCTCCCCATCGGTCTCCCCATCACCAACCTCCTGCTCCTCCCCTGCTTCACCTGTATCCTCTTCTGCGCCCTCGGACTTGCGCGCCTTGCTTGACTTGATTGACTTGGCTGATTTTGACTTGCTTAGCTTAGGCGTTCCTACACCATCCGCGTCCTCCTCCTCCTCCCCACTCCCCTCCTCTCCTCTGCCCTCGTCCCTCCCCTCACTCTTCTTCCTCTTTACTTTCCTCGCTCGCTCGACCCCCCCTTCCCCGTCCTCCCCCTCCCCATCTTCCCCCTTCCCCGCAAGAATCGCTTCCGCTTCCGCCAGTGCCTTATCCACTGGGGATAAACCACCCCCGCGCTCCCCAGTTCCCCCCTTTCCGCTCTTCCTGCCCGCCCTCCCCACCTTACCCGCAACGCCTTCCCCCTCCCCCTCCTCTCCCCCCTCTTCACCTCTCTCGAGCTCACTCTCCTTCTGGCTCTCCTTGCTCTTCTTCGACTTCTTCCCCTTCGTCTTGGACTTGACCACTCCAGCCCGCTCCTCGTCCCCCTCGTCTCTTACAACATCCTCCCCTACCGCATCGTCCGCCGCTGCTCGCGCCGCCTCCTCCGCGCTGCCTTCTTCTTCCTCCGCAATCGCCGCTTTCGCCGTCTTCTTCTTTTTCTTCTTCACCTTTAAAGCCCTGGCAGCGGGCCGACCGGGGACTTCCGACACTGACAAAGGGCTGTCGTCGGGAATACCCGCCGCATTCCCGCTATGAGCTGTCGCGATAACGCGAGAAACACTAACCAGATGAGCGGTATCGGTCGCAGAGAGGCGTGCGGCGGAGGAGAGGTGCAGCAGGAGTGGCAGCAGGGCGAGGGTCACGGCGACAAGCGACGGCACGCTGCGACATCGCCGTGCGACTGGCGATTGGCGTCGCAATGCAGCCAGCGAGGCTTTTGCCATCGCCGAACGCGTCCACGCTTCTCTGGTTGGTCGCTTCACAAGTCTGGAGATTAACTATCCCCTGGAAAGGAACTTCTGTGATAAGTGGTTGAGCACATAGCGAGGCTCGGCGATAAGCTTCTGGGACTGCACTGGTGGCAGATTGAAGCTAGGGGGCCACATTTCCCCAGCGATTCCAACGGTTGGTGTGTACTCGATAATGACTGGAACTGGAGAATTCCGGATTGCCGTCCACGGAATATACAGCCAATATAAGAAAGGTTTTTGTGTTTTATTACGAGTTGAACATCTTCTGGAGCCAGAACGATGTCATAACTCGTCCCTTTGTCTTGGCATGCAACTCCCAATCCGACTCCGCTTCTGTTCCCCACTGCGCAATGAATGGCTCTGAAGAGGGGGCTTCCTCAAGACCATTATCAGCCATCCAAATACTTTCACCACCGCCATTGCTATCCCGCAAGTTCAACCGCCCTTGAGACCATCGAATGGCATCGTACGTCAAGCGCGTTGCGACTTCTTCAATGTCCGACTGGATAAGAATCTGCAAAAGGGGGGAAAATTGTGTTAATAAGAAGGCACACTTCTTCATTATGTTCCATGCGGAAGCCAGGTGTGACGGACACGTTTTAGGGAAGCTGTGCGATGAAGATGTCGGAAGCACAAGTGGTGTGACTGCAGTGCCCTCACGTTCAATGCATGGGCAACTCACATGGCTTATGAAGGGGGCGGTGAGAGCGCAGGTGGGATGTTCTGGGCTCATGAGATGAGGTGGGTGCATGGAGTGAGAGGGCGCAACAGAGACACGGCATGGCATGTCTCAGGTGGCACAAGCTCCACTCACCTGGCCAGACGGGTGCAGCACAGCCAGCATGGCATCCACGAGAGCAGGGGAGAGCATGCCCCACCGGTACACGTGCGCTGTGCCGCGCTCCTGCGCTCTTCTGCTCGCTGCAAAGTCCGGGTCGGGGCACTGCAGGAACATGAGGGGAAAGAAAGACGTCAACGTTTCAGCAGATTGGTTGAATGGGAGATGCCAAACACGGATGTGGAAGAGCAAGTGAGACAGAATATGGGCTAGTGCGTGAGAAAGTTGGAGGGTTGCGAGAGAGGCCGTCAGGAGCACAGGGAGGAGGGGGAAGGGAGGAGGGGGAAGGGAGGAGGGGGAAGGGAGGAGGGGGAAGGAGCACCTGGATGGTGAGGAGGTGGATGGGGCCGGGGTAGTTGGCCAGAAGGGCGTGCAGAGATGCGGTGGCGTTGGCATGCACAAACCATCTGCATGGGGACATGCGAGGACAGCCAGGGAGAGGGGCAGCCAGGGAGTGATGTTTTTTTAGAGTTCTCTTTTGAGAGAGCAGCCAGAGAGACAGTCCGAAAATAGCCACTAGTTGTTAAGCATGAAAGCATAGACACCCATAACTACTACATACGCAGGATATCACTACATGCAGGGTAGCATGGGAAGTGGCGAGCATACACGTTGCTGGGTCGGTGCTCTGTGAGCCGCTCACGGCTGTCCCGAGCCCTCAAGGAACTTTCTTCTTGCCTTGGTGGCGTGCCGGCAGCTAGAGAGAGCGCCTTCTGCACCAGCTGGGATGATGGGCGCGCAGGAGGGGGGGAGAGAAGTGGAGAGGGGAGAGAGGGGGCGGTAGGGAGAGAGGGGGCGAGAGGGGGGCAGATGGGGAGAGAGGGGAATGAAGGCATGCCACGTTCTAGCAGCATGAGGAGGAATGCCTAGTGGCATATCACACAGGGATGCATGAAGGAGAGCGCCCACATGGCTCTTTTTTTTCAGGCACCTCAAAACATGAAGGAGAGCGCCCACATGGCTCTTTGCGCGTTCAGTTGCCTGCACGTCTGCCACCCACGCCCCATGACCCCCGCTCACATGTCTGTTGATCTCAAGCCCCAGGAAGTTCCTCGACCCTCTGAACCTCCCAGCCATGCTGCGGCAGAAACGCCCGTTGCCTGCAAGCTCAAGTTGGTGAGGGGGCAACGCAGGGAGCATGCAGTAAGCCTGTTGAATCTCCCTCTCTCTCATGAAATTTAACCTTGACAACACCCCGTGTACCTACATACATGCACCAACCTTACACTCACCACTCTAAGAACACTCATCGGGCAACCATGCATGCACCACCGTTGCACTCACCACAACCAATGTCAACAGTGAGAGGGAGCGAGGGATCGAGAAACACTGTGGACCAATCAGGAGGCGACAGTGGCACCTGGGCGGAGGTGGACGAGACAGAAGGGCGCAGGAGCGAGGGAGAGACAAGACAGGGCAATATAAGAGAATGGAGCTGGTTGAATTTGGCTTATGTGAAGGTTTCAAATCAGGGAACTCACGAACTCAAGGCACTCAACTCACGAAGTCAAGGCAGTCAACGCCAGGCAAAGGCATCCCTTGGAGGCCACGAAGCAGAGCCGCCCCTCCCTCCACCCACACACACTCCCCCCCTCCGTCCCCACCCCCCCCTCTCCTTCCCTCCTCTCCAGAGCCCATCTCCAGTTGCCCTCCAGGGAGTCGCCATAACTGCCCTCCCAGCACCTGCTTCAGCTGCCGCCCGACCACGATCAGCTTCGGCTTCCTGGCCTGAGCAGCAGCAAGCTGGGCCGGGCTGCTGCTACCAGCAGAATGCGCGTTCCTAACTGCACGGCTAGTGCTGCTGCTGTCGCTAGTGGGTGTGGTGAGGCGGGTGAGCAGAGCAGAGTCGGCGCAAGGCAGCCCTAGCAATGACCCATGTGACCCATGTGAGCCACGTGCTGATGCATGTGTGCTCTGCGGCGCCCCTTGCACCTCCTTTCTGCAGTGCAGGGAGATGGAGCCCGCCCAGAAGATGGTCTGCTGCGAGGGAAGCGGCAAGGTGGGTGGGAAGAGGGGGAGGGCAGCGAGCATAGGAGTCTGAGAGGTGATGCATGTGCGCTATGTGCGCTGTGTGCCGACCCTTTCTGCTGCTCACCCAGCTCTATGGCTGAACGCTTTGCGCTGTCCCTTGCGCCTCCCTCCTGGATTCACTCGGCCACGGGTTGATTCACTCGGCCATAGGGTGAAAGACTCGGCCACGGGGTGATATACTCGGCCACAGGGTAATTCATTCGGCCATAGCGTGAGATACTCGGCCACGGGGTGATTCACTCGGCCACGCGGTGATTCACTCGGCCATGGGGTGATTCTATTAGAATATACTCATTGGACCACTGGACCACTTAACCACTGGACCACTGGATCTCTCGACCACTCGACATCTGGACCACTGGACCAGTAGACCAGTAGACCAGTGGACCAGTTGACCAGTTGACCAGTTGACCGCTTAACAACTGGAAAAATAAACCACTGGACCACTGGATCAGTGGAGCAGTGGAGCAGTGGATAGGCCACTGGGTCACTGGAGATGTGTGGCGAGAGATCAGGAGCAAGCACGTGGAGCAGAGGGAACACGCACCTGGCTCCTCATCGCAGCACAGAGCTGAGCCATGTCTTCCATGCATGACGTGGACAGCTCTGCCTGCTGCTGCTGCTGCTGCTGCTGCTGCTGCTGCTGCTGCTGCTGCTGCTGCTGCTGCTGCTGCTGCTGCTGCTGCTGCTGCTGCTGCTGCTGCTGCTGCTGCTGCTGCTGCTGCTGCTGCTGCTGCTGCTGCTGCTGCTGCTGCTGCTGCTGCTGCTGCTGCTGCTGCTGCTGCTGCTGCTGCTGCTGCTGCTGCTGCTGCTGCTGCTGCTGCTGCTGCTGCTGCTGCTGCTGCTGCTGCTGCTGCTGCTGCTGCTGCTGCTGCTGCTGCTGCTGCTGCTGCTGCTGCTGCTGCTGCTGCTGCTGCTGCTGCTGCTGCTGCTGCTGCTGCTGCTGCTGCTGCTGCTGCTGCTGCTGCTGCTGCTGCTGCTGCTGCTGCTGCTGCTGCGACTGACACTGGTGCTGGTACTCAAGCTGCTGCAGCTGGTGGGAGTGAGTGCTGCTGGTTTCAGCAACAGGCAGCGGGGTGCTGACAGCAAGAGGCAGCACGAGGCGAGAGAGGAGGGCGGGAGGGAGTGAGGCAAGAAAGGCAGAGGCGTCAGCCAAGGCTTGTGGGGAGGGGCGGGGGAGAGAAGCGAGGAGGGATGCGATGTGGGCATCCACATATGCGTCCTCACTTCTGCCTTGTGAGCCGCCGCTGACTCTTCCTCCTGTGCCGTGTGCTGCTGCTCGGCTGTGCAGTGAGGCGAGTTTGGGGAACCCGGGCAAGGAGGCAATGCGGATTCTACAGCCATCTGAAGCGCCTGAAGCGCCTGAAGCATTCAACGAGCCTGGAACTGAAGCAGCATTGCTACCATCACCAGCATCATTGCTATCCTGTTGGGTAGCGGCAGCAGCAGCAGCAGCAGCAGCCAGCAGGGCAGGCAGCACGGGCCCTGAGAGCATGAGGGCATCGCAGCGAGGCAAGAGAGCACGAATCAACGGCCCACTGCGACCCAAGCTCGCTGCCCCCACCACCGCCACCACCCTGCTCCGCCCCTCACTACCACCTCCCTCTCTGGTCTCCCGCTCCTTCATCTTCCCCATCCCGCCCACAGCAGCCATCACCCCCATCACCTCCCCCTCCACTCTTACCCCAGCAACGGCCCGCCCCACGACGGCAGCCACGCCCACTGAGGAAGCGAGCACGCGGTGGCAGACGGAGGGGGCGTCTACCACCACCAGGTCGACCAGGGGGTCGGGGGACAGGCGGAGGGATGGGGGCAGTGGCAGAGGGATGGGTGGTCGCAGAGGGGTGGTGGTTGGGAGCGCTGGAGAAGGGGGGGCGGGGCTAGAGGGGTGCTGCTCTGGCTCGTGCAGGGCTCCCCGCCCCTCTGCCTCTGCCGCCCGCTCCTCTGCTTCTGCCACGCCTGCCAGCGTGGCAGCCAGGGCTGGTGAGTTGGCAGCGTCAGCGGATGACATGTGGCGGAGGTTGGGGAGCAGCAGGATGCGAGGCGGTGGTGGGGTGTGGGGAGGGGGCTGTGGTTGAGGGGTGGCGTTGGCGGTGGCTGATGCGGTGGATAGTAAAGGGGCGAAGTGCAGAGGAGCGATCTCGACAGGCTGCGACTGGGGCAGGTGGCATACTGTGGTTAGCAGGGCTGCCAGTGGGGGGAATATGGGGAGGAGGAGGAAGAGAGGGAGTTGGAAGTGGGGTACTAGGTGGCATAGAAGGATTGCAATGTTGACCATGAAAGCCATGCACCTGCGTCCATGCTCCCATGTGCGTCTCACCCGCCACATCAGCTTGGGAGACCGTGCCTGGCGTCCATTCCCCTGCCACCACCACCACCAGAGCGTACTTCTGCCCCCACTCCCCCACCATCAGCTTCAAACTGCCCACACTCTCCGCCTCCTCCTCCTCCCCCTCCTCTCCCTCCTCATCCTCCCCCTCCCCTCTCTCCTCCCTACCTTGCGCCATTGTATCCCTTTCCTTCGCCTTCTCCCCACTCCCCCTATCCCCCCTCCCCCACCCCCAACCAGGTCACTCAGATCACACCGCAGCAGCACAACCCGCCGTTTCACCTTTACCTCCCCCTCCCCCTGTCCTCTGCGCCTGTCACCCGCCTCATCCGCCCCTGGCGCAATCTCCCCCGTCCTCCCCCCCGCCAACCTTCTCTCCAGCGCAATCAAGCCCCTCAGGGTTTGCCTCTCCACCGCCCCTCCCCCCCGGTACCGCCCTTCCCCCTTTTCCTCCTTCCGCCTTTCCCCCCCGACAGCGCATTTCCCCCCATTAGGCGCGCCTGCGACCTTCCCGCGGACAGGCGGAGCACAGATGCGCCGAGACTCGTTCACCCGCCGATATGTGCATCGATCCCCCTTCAAGCGAAGGCTCCGATGTGAGCTGCAGAGCTGTCCCGCAATCCGTTTGTGAGACAGCGGCCCGCGCAATATTACGCCACGTGGCACGTCAGCACACGCCAAGCCGACAGGACGCGCGGAGAGGGGCGGCAGGGCTGCGCGCGAACCGGGTGCGCGCGTATGAGCGCAAACGTCTGGCAGAACATTGGCGCTGGGTGCGCGCACAGTTAGCGCGCAGCATGATGCGCGCGCATGAGCTAAGGGGAGCGCCATGTCATGGCGCCCCTGCCGCGGAATTTCGGCGGAATTCGACTACCTGGCTAGTTCCAGCTAGCGCGAAGTGCGATTCGATGGAAAACAAGGCTTCGAATCTCAACAAATTCCAAAGAGTAAGGAAAAGCGTCGCTGTCCTCCCCGAAGTCAGCAGTGAAAGCCACGCCAAATTTCCAAAACCCTGAACCCCCAACCCTGCGATTTTATTGTCGCCTTGTAAATTGCTAGTCGTGAAGAGAGCAAATTTGTTCCTAGTGTTCCCCGCCCTCTGCGCTGATTTATCTCACCATCGCCACTCCCCACTTTCGCCGCTTATCGCGCCGCTAATCTCGTCATCGCCTCCCGCGGCTCGACACTCCGCGCCATAAATAATATCCTCAGAGGGCTATGCGTCCCGACCCGGCCTAGACCACACCGCGGGGCACTTGCAGTAAGCAGACGTGCCGCTCGTTGCGCAAGAGCCTCTTTTCGGCGCTGAGCGCGCGCCAACGCGTGCGGAGTATGGGGGGAGGCGGCATGGCGGTGGTGGGCGGAATGGCGGGCGGGAAGAGGGGGGGGAAGGAGGGGGGCGGGGAGAAAGCGGCGAGCACGGCGCGGCTGCTGCGCACCGTGCTGAGCTGGGACTTCTTCCACATGCTGGCGCTCTCCAAGGTGCGATGGGAGTGCTGTTTTCGGTCTGAATTCCAGTGCTGTCTAAGGTACCATGCAACCCCCCACAGCCAGTGCCTGTGCCGCCTGCTGCGCACCATGCTGAGCTGGGACGTCTTGCACACGCTGGCGCGCTCCAAGGTGCGATGGCGGTACTCTCTAAGGTACCCATGCTTGAGATCTCTCTGGTGTGCATTTCAGGGGCACTCTACAGTACCATGCAGCCGTGTGTACTGCGTGCTGAGCTGAGACTTGCTCCACATGCTGGTAGCGTTGTCTGCGGTGTGACACCAGTGCTGCATCTCCCCTCTCCTTCTTCCCTCCCCCTTCCCCCGGTCCTCCCTCCCCCCCTTCTCTCCCTCCCCCCCCTCCCTGCGCGCACCCTTTCTCCTCTGCCCCATGTGCCACGTGCCAAGCAGGTGAGGGAGAGGAAGAGGCAGCCGAAGAAGCTCCCCAAGCTCCCTTCTGCTCCCACGGAGGGGGAAGAGGAAGAGGCGGCTACAAGGACCGATGCTGGCGCTCTGGAGGACGGTGGAGGCACCAAGGGGGCCGTTGCGGAGGCAGCTACAGCGGCAGGGACGGACGCAGCAGCAGCGGCAGGGGCAGAGGAGGAGGGGATGGAGGTGGAGGGCGGAGCAGCAGAGGGGGGAAAGGAGGGGGAAGCTGCAGAGGCGGAGGAGGGGGGAGGAGCAGGGGGAGAGACAGGGGGAGGGATAGGGGAAGGGACAGGGGAAGCGGCGGGGATGGAGGTTGGGGAGGGAGAGACAACAGCAGCAGAAGCAGCAGCAGAAGCAGCAGCGGAGGAAGTACCGGAGGCAGAGGCGGAGGGGGAGGGGGAGGAGGATGAGTTGCGTGAGGTGCCGGTGAGCTTTGGCAGTGCGGAGGAGTACGTGGACGTGTTCGAGCGCCTGCTGCTGGAGGAATGCAGGGCGCAGATCCTCAGAGGGGCGGAGGAGCAAGGTGAGAGACGTAGAGGGGCGAGGAGAGAGAGACGCCCCCACCTCCGCCCACTCTCGTACCCAACCCCTGTGCTTTCTCATCTCACTAGAGTGCTCCCGTCTGACTATGTGGTGCCTCGTTGCCGACATCACAGGTGGCATGGAGTGAGCCAACAGCTCTCACACGGTGGGGGTGGCTTTGTCTGTCTGCTGATCGTGTTGATGATGCTGTCTCTCCCATATGCGCACAGCAGGCGGCATGGAGTGCCAGCTGGTGGTGGCGGTGCGGTGTGAGCGTGCTAATGAGTTCCACATGTGTGGGGGTGGCGGCGTCCCTACTATCTAATGCCATCTCTCCCCCTCTGTGCCAAGCGTCTTCCTGGCAGGCGGCATGGAGTGCCAGCTGGTGGTGGCGGTGCGGTGTGAGCGCGCCAACGAGTTCCACATGGTGGGGGTGGCGTGCAAAGAGGCCGTGGTGGCGGACTGCCACGACAACGACCTCCTGCTCCTCGCCAAGGAAAAGGTACTTTCTCCCCTTTATCCACTCCCCCCCACCCTCTCCGCCGCCCCCTGCCTCCTTCTATTCCCACCCGCCCACCATCCCCCCCCTCACTTCCACACTGAATTAAAATCTTGCTTATTTTTTCCTCTCGCCCAACCCCCATTCTCCAGCCGTGGGGCGGCAGCGCCCTGCCGTCCACATACGCCATAGCCAGCGTGGAATCCCGGGAGACCAAGACGTCCCTGCGACTAAGACTGTGCCTGGAGGACCCCTGGCAGTGGGCGGACGAGGGGAGTGGCAAGTCCAATAAAGCAGGAGAAGAAGAGGAAGGGGCTGGAGGGGCGGGGCCGAGGGATGAAGGAGAGAAGGCGGAGGGGAAAGGGAAAGGGAGCGGGAAGGGGATAAGGTGGGGGTTGCGGCAGCGGGCGAGGGCCAATCGGATGCTGTCGTTCCTGATGGGCGCGGCAGCATCGGGCGGCAGTGCGTGCTGGGTGACCAAGCTCTGCAACACGTCCACCATCTGCCGCGAGTACGCCGCCCTGCGCTCCGCACCCTCCCTCCCCTACATCCGCACCGTGCTCGCCACCCACATGCGCGGCCAGGGGCAGAAACAGGTGGGGGCGGGGGCAGGGGTAGTGGGAGTAGCAGCAGCAGAGGAGGAGGAGGAGGGGGTTGGAGGCGGCGAGGGGCGGCAGCAGCAGTGGAGAGTACCCGAGGGGCTGATGGAGTATCTGGAGTCGAGCCACAACGACTCTCAGCTGCGCGCCATCAAGGGCGGGCTGTCCCGCCGCCCGCTGGTTCTCATCCAGGGGCCCCCGGGCACGGGCAAGACACAGGCCATTCTGGGGCTGCTCAGTGTGGTGCTGCATGGGCGGCCGGCGCACGAGATGGGGGATGCCGGGTAGGTGTGTGTGTGGAAGAGCGTGTGTGTGTGTGGAAGAGCGTGTGTGTGTGTGTGATATCCGCTGGCGCTCATCCAGGCCACCCCGGGGCACGGGCAAGACGCAGGCGACACTGGGACTACTAAGTGTGGTGCTGTATGAGAGACCACCACACCACACGAGATGGGCGATGTGGTGAGAGAATGTGTGTGTGTGTGTGTGTGTGAGAGAGTGTGTGTGTGTATGTGTGTGTGTGTGCGTGTGTGTGCGGTGCGTAGTGTGCAACCAAACCGCTTCTCGCCCCACTGCCCCCTGCACCGGATCCAAACCCATGGCACACCTGGTGCACCTCACCTGGCAGCAGTGGCAGCAACCCTCACCCAACCTCCCTAGTTCCCTTCTTTCCCTCCTTCCCCCCCCGCCCCTCCCACTGCCCCCAGCACCGGATCCCACCCCACGGCACCCCTGGTCCGCTTCACCTGGCAGCAGCGGCAGCAGCAGTGGCTGCTGGCGTCGCCTTGGCTGCACGGGGTGAACCCCCGAGATGCAGTGGAGCCAGATGATGAGGAGGAGGAAGAGGGTGCAGGGAGCTCGGGTGGCAATGTGTTTGGCAGCACGCAGCAGGTGGGTGGGTGGGACAGACAGAGTGGGTGAGTGGGTCGCAGCAGTGGCTGCTGGCGTCGCCGTGGCTGCACGGGGTCAACCCCCAAGATGCGGTGGTGCCAGATGATGACGAGGAGGGGGAGGGTGCAGGGAGCTCAGGAGCCAACGTGTTTGGCAGCACAGAGCAGGTGAGTGGGTGGGTGTGTCCTTGGCGGCATGGGGTGAACCCCAGGGATGCAGTGGAGCCTGATGGTGAAGACCGCGCTCCTCGAGATGGACAACGGATTTTCAGTTGTAACCGTTGACCGTCACCGAGGAGAGAAGCACCATGACGGTCTGGGCATAGGAATGTCAATTGGCCGCGGGGTTGTTGGGCAGCAGCTCGAGAGCGTCAACGGAGGTGAGGTCCACCGATGAATCGGACGCCATTGAGGAGGAGGAGGGGAAGGAAGGGGAAGACGAGGAAAAGGAAAGGAGGAGGAGAAGGAGGGAGGAAAAGAGTAGGTGCGAGGAGCGCAGCTCTTAAGTCGGCGACGGACGGCCGCGCACGGTCGGCGGAAGCGGCGACGGACAGCCGTGTGCGAAGGCGGAATCGGCAACGGACAGCCGCACTCGACGGCGGAATCGGCGGCGGCTGCGGCGGCGAGCAGGTTCGCGATGGGCGGATTCGTCGGCGGGTGCGCGCAGGTACCGCGACGAACGGGCGTGCAGTGGGAGAGCGCAACAGACGGGTGCGCGTGGTGGCGGAGGGCGCACGACGGGAGAATGTGGCGACGAACCGCGCGGAAGGAAAATGGCGTCGTCAGACGCGAGGGGAGGTGCGCGACGGAAGGGAGAGCGGGCGCGATAGGAGGCGCGCGACGGGAGGGAGAGCGTGCGTGATGGGAGAGCGCGACGAGAGAGGGCGCACGGACGGCGCGGGAAGTAGCCTAAAGAAGGGCTAGGCTTCGATGATGAGGAGGGACGGCTTAGGGCCGTGCTAGTTAGGATCGACTATAGGTGGCGTGAGCCATTGTGGCTCTGATTACCATGAAAGAGCTAGCTTTTGAGGAGAAAAGATTGAATTGAGTAGGGAGCCAAGAAGCTCTATTGTACAAAACAAGGAGCAAGGAAGAGTTGGAAGATAAGCTCTCCTATTGGCCATAAAGTGGACCAATGAGAGAGGTTGCTTGTAGGGCAAGCAATCACAAAGTGTGGTGCTCTCCGATTGGCCACAATGTGGACCAATGGGAGAGGTTGCTTGGAAGGCAAGCAACCACAAAGTGTGGTGCTTGGTGATTGGTTGGTTCTTAGGACCAAGGACCATTTGGTTGGAGTAGTGCCAACCAAATGTCTCGGACCAAAACCAAACTTGACCAACCCAAATGTGGGTTTGGTCAACCCAACCAACAACCCTCCAATAATTATACTGACTACTCCTCTTAATCTAGGCATGCATGTTGTATAGATATATATTTTACAACATGGCGGACTTGGATGGTTGGCGGACTTGGATGGTTGGCGGACTTGGGTAGTTGGCGGACTTGCGTAGTTGGCGGACTTGGATAGTTGGCGGATTTGGATAGTTCGCAGACTTGTATGGGTTGCGTTTCAGAAACTGAGAACTTGATTGATTGAAATGAGCAAGAGCATACATCCTTAAGTACCGAGCATCGGAGAGGATGGGAAGGGATAAGGGAGAATCGGAGGGAATCCCAAGGGAATCCTCCCAAATCGTGGGGATTTGGGATGGATTGGGTTGGGATAGGTTGGGGATGAAAACATAGCTACACCCAACCTAACAAATATGAGTATCCCTAAAACCAAGAAAGTGTCAACACACAAAATTGTGCCAACCGAATTGCAGCCTATCTCTAACACACCCCCTAGGCTGCAACGTCGGAAGCCGTAGGGACGCCAAGTCCCATGGTACGGAGGAGACGATAGTGATCACGGCGTCCAAGAGCCTTCGTAAACAAGTCGGCGAGGTTGCAGTCAGAGGAAATATGCTTGACGCACAACTGCCCTCGCTGGACGAGCTCGCGCATGAAGAAGTGTCTCAATTCGATGTGCTTGGTTCGTTGGTGGAAGACAGGATCTTTGGTGAGGTGGATAGTGCTCTCGTTATCACACCACAGAGTCGGGGTCTGCTGAGGATACCCGAGCTCAGCCATGAGGTAGGTAAGCCATCGAGCTTCTTGGGCTGCCATGGTGCCTGCGTATAACTCAGCTTCGCAAGATGACAATGAGACGGATGATGAGCGTGTAGATCGCCAGCTGATGACACCACTGCCAAGGGTGAAGCAATAGCCTTGGGAAGAGCGGCGGTCAGCTTGATCATCAGCCCATGAGGAGTCGCTGTATCCCTCGAGGTGAGGAGGGGTCGTGCCACCGAGAGTGAGGACGTAGTCCTTGGTGGCTTGGAGGTAGCGAAGGACGCGCTTAGCAGCCGACCAGTGGCGATTGGTGTATCGACCGGCAGCAACGTAACGCGAGAGCACACTGATGGGGTAGGCGAGGTCGGGCCTTGTGCACATCATCGCATACATGAGTGATCCGACGAGCTCGGGGTATGCCTCATCACAAGGCTCAGGCGATGGAACTGATGGAGTGGTCAGATCATGCTGCAAGGGAAGGGGAGTGGCCACTGGCTTGGCGTTGTCCATGGCAAAACGCTTGAGGACGTTGTTCACATAGAACTCTTGAGAGAGAGTGATGGTTCGAGCTTCGCGATCCCGCGAGATTTCCATCCCAAGGTAGTTCTTGAGTTCACCGAGGTCCTTCATGGCGAGAGCGTCCCCAAGAGCTTGCTTAACAGCTGCCAGCTGATCGGAGTCCTTGGAGACGAGAATCATGTCGTCAACGTAGACAAGGATGAAGAACGGGTTGTCGTTCTTGCGAATGAAGAGACTCGGATCGGCTGAGGAGGGGTGGAAGTCGAGTGACTCGAGGGTTGCCTTCAGCTTCTTGTGCCATTCCCGAGGAGCCTGCTTCAACCCGTAGACTGGTCGATTCAGCTTCCAGACCGTGCCGGGTGGAAAGGGTAAGGGAAATCCTTGAGGACGTTCCATGTAGATGTCCTCGGGGAGATCCCCTTGGAGAAATGCAGCAGAGACGTCCATGGAGTGAACGTCAAAGTTGCATCGAGCAGCGATGTCCAGCAGGGTCCGAAGTGTGGGCAGTTTGGCTGTCGGAGAGAATGTGTCGAAGAAGTCCAGGCCCTTCTTCTGCGTGAAGCCTTTTGCACAGTATCGCGCCTTGAAGACTGGGAGTTCGCCAGGCAGTTGCTTGACGCGAAAAACCCATTTGCCACGGACAATGTTAACTCCTCGCGGAGGGGAGACGTCCGTGAAAGAGTTGTTGCGAATGAATGCTTCACACTCCGCGATCATGGCTGCGAGCCACTGGGGGGAGTGTGGTCCAGAGATGGCTTCATCATATGAGTTCGGGGTCGGGATGGATGGATTTTCCGAGAAGTTAAGAGTTGGAGCGTCGGCAAGGTCGGGGAAGAGATGGCAGAGCTGACGGATGGCAGCATTGATCTCAATCAGCTCCTCATGCCTATCCTCCAAGAGGCCAGGCATGGATGCACCCCCGGCAGGAGGAGGCGGATTGAGGGAGATGCGAACAGAGAGGGCGAGAGGCGGAGCGGGACCATGAGAGCGGGTGCGGTGAGCAATAGGGACAGGAGAGGAGGGAGGTGGCGGGGGAGCAGGTGGGACATCGACATAAGAGCGTCCGTGGCGACGGCGACGATAGGTGATGGGCGAGTCGGGAGGAGAGGTGGAGGTTGGAGGCGGAAGCGGAGGTGAAGGCGGGGAGGGAGGCGCGGGGGCAGGGGGAGCCACAGAAGGAGAGGGAGGTGGAGGGGCAGCTGCAGGAGCAGGTGCAGGGGGAAGTGCAGGCGCGGGCGGAGGTGAACGGGCAACTGAGCCAGTGGGCGAAGAGGGGTGAGAGAGAGTGGAAGGAGATGGGGAAGGTGAGAGTGAGGGGGCCGCAGGAGCGGCAGAGGGAGGAGGTGGGGTGGGTGAAGTATCGAAATCAGCCCACACAAGCGAAGGTGGAGCGGTGGGGGGTGGTGAAGAGAGGTAAAAAGGGCGACTCTCGTCAAAGGCGACATCGCGGCTACGAATGAGCTGATTGGTGGAGAGATTGAGGAAAAGGTAATCGGGAGAGTCCAGGTTGTGGCCGAGGTAGACACAGGGTTGAGCTTTGGGTGCAAATTTGCCGCCGTGGGTGCGACGTTCCTGAGGGTTGAGGAGGACATAAGCTGTACACCCCCATACGCGGAGAGGACGTGCACTGGGCTTGGTGCCGGTCCACAGTTCAGCGGGAGTGATGGCAGGCCGAAGAGGGTGAGGGTGAAGGTTGTACAGCAGCGTGGCATGAAGGAGGGCGTAACCCCAAAGGGAAGGTGGTGCACCAGCGTGAGTGAGAAGACAGCGAGCGATTTGCACGAGAGTGCGATTGCGACTTTCGGCAATGCCATTCTGCTGCGGACTGTGGGGAAGGGTGAAGGTCTGGCGAATGCCTTGGGAGGCACAGAACGCTTGAAGGGAATGGTTTCGAAATTCGCCACCGCCATCGGAATGGAGGCACTTGACTGAAGTGCGGAAATGATTTTGGGCTTGTCGAAGCCATGCGATGACGACATCTGGAACAGCTGCTTTGGAGGAGAGGAGGTGGACGGAGGCATAGCGAGAGTGATCGTCAACGAGCACTAGGAAGTAAGAGTGCCCGCCACGAGAGCGGACTGGAGCTGGGCCCCAGACGTCCATGTGGACGAGGTCAAGCGGGGCGGCTGCAGCAGAGGGCGAGGAAGGGTGAGGCAACTGGCGTAGTTTGCTTTGCGCGCAGTCCAAGCATGGAGGAGCGGGAGAAGTGGAGGGTGGAGGAAGTGTGTCGGGCAGGTGAAGAAGCAACTTCTTAGACGCAAGCTCGGAGAGCATGCGGAAGTTGGGATGCCCAAGACGATGGTGGTAAAGAATGGTTGGATCGGTGAGCTGACGGCAGGAGCACGATGATGTGGTGGAGGTAGAGTGTGCTTCTGTGGAAGATGGAGGTACTTGGAGTGTGTAGAGGTTGTTGGCGGTCAGTGTGAAGCGTGCAAGTAGGGCATTGGTGGTGGGCTGAAGGAGATCACAGTGATTGGAATGAGCTGGGAAGATAGTGGTTACCCCTGCTCGTTGAATCTCATGTTGTGCAAGTAAATTGTGCCGAAGAGTGGGCACGCATATGCCAGTGACTGTGCCAGATGGGAAGGCTGGGCATGGAAGAGTGGAGGAACCATGGGCGACAGTTGTGAAGCTGGAGTCAGCGCCCAGAAGAGGAATGGGTGCTTGGTATGGTTTGAAAGACTCTTTGTCTCGGAGGACTGTGTGGGTTGCGCCACTGTCCAGGACGAATTCAAGCGGTTTAGATGGTGTTTGTGGAGACGTCGAGTACTGGGAACTGGTTTCATTGATCATGGGAAGGCCAGGGAACAACAGGTTGAGACGAACATCAGGACTAGGGGCATGAACGGCTGAGTCCTGACTATCCTGTGCCTCAACCTGGTTGAGCTGGCGCATGCGAAGCCAGTTGGGCGGCTTGGAGTTGATACCATTCTTGGCGAACCAGTCGTCGTCCTTCTTTTTGAAACAGGTGGCGAGCGGGTGATTGGTGCCGCCGCACACCTGACCCGCACGGGGTCCCATTTTGATGACGTAAGGACAGGGTGGGTAGCGGTTACGAGTGGGTGGCGGATTGGGACGCGATGCTGGAGCCGGGACAGGAGCGCGAAGCGCATTTGCACGAGCCTGCGCAGTGTTGTCTTTTTCAGCAGAGAGAAGTGCGGAAGAGACTTTGGCAAAGGTTAGCTCTTCTGGCGGGAGATGGAGAAGCATGGAGCGGGTGACATTGTAAGAGGGGGTCAGCCCAACAAGCAGAGCTGCTGCAGGGGCTTGCTCTGGGAAGACAATGCCGAGTTGCTTCAGCTCCTGATGAATCCCTTGAATTTCAGCGACGTAATCTGCCATTCCAGGGCACTCCTCCAGACGCACTTGAAACATGCGGGGGATGAGGATCGCCACCCCCACAGCGGTTTTGTTGAGGAAGCGGTCGTTGAGGTACTCCCAGATGGCGTGCGCGGAGGGGTAGTTATGGTAAGTTTTGACGAGCTCGGAAGGGGTAGTGCCGACGAAGACGCCAATGATAGCGGCGTCGGCTTGCTCCCACACGCTGTAAGATTCCTCATACCTGGACATGGATTCCTCATGGGTTTTTAACTCTTCCCCTGTGGCTGTGGCCGAGAGCTTCTTGGGAAGGATCGGCATCTTTCCTTTGCCGCGATTGAGGAGGACATCCTTGAGGCAAATCCCCTCAATTTTGCGGCATAGGAGATGCTTATCAACCCCATAGCTCCACTCCTTGAAGTTCGGGCTCGAGCCATTTGGGTCGAGGCGCAAGGGAGTGATCGGGTTTGAGAGAGACGCGGAAGGATACGCCATGATGCTCCAAGGACCCTTTCTCTGCGCGCAGCGCGGGCTCCGCGAAAAACAGGGTTTCCCTTTGCGGATTTTCAACACTCGGAGAAGAGGAATAGCCGATAAAGAGGGAAATCTGAACGCCAAAAATCTATGGAAACCCGCGATGTGCTGCTGCAATCCCGCTGCTCCGCGACCCCCCCTTTTCCGCTTCGCCGCTGCCCCCTTTCCGCTTCGCCGCTGCACCCCCCCGCTGTTGCAAGGGCGACGGGCGACAGCCCGTCCAGCTTCGACGAGCAGATGCGGGGCGACGGGCTCAGCCCGATCAGGTGCGACGAGCAGATGCAGGGCGACGGGCTCAGCCCGATCAGGTGCGACGAGCAGATGCGGGGCGACGGGCTCAGCCCGATCAGGTGCGACGAGCAGATGCGGGGCGACGGGCTCAGCCCGATCAGGTACGACGAGCAGATGCGGGGCGACGGGCTCAGCCCGATCAGGTGTGACGAGCAGATGCGGGGCGACGGGCTTCAGCCCGAAAAGAAGCGCCGCGCTGAGTTGAGGCGACTAGAAAAGCTTTGCGTCGTAAGACGCAAATGCTAGGCTCCAACGGAGCGAGAGGATCAAGAGCCGCTTAGGCGGAAACGAGCTCTGATACCATTTCAGAAACTGAGAACTTGATTGATTGAAATGAGCAAGAGCATACATCCTTAAGTACCGAGCATCGGAGAGGATGGGAAGGGATAAGGGAGAATCGGAGGGAATCCCAAGGGAATCCTCCCAAATCGTGGGGATTTGGGATGGATTGGGTTGGGATAGGTTGGGGATGAAAACATAGCTACACCCAACCTAACAAATATGAGTATCCCTAAAACCAAGAAAGTGTCAACACACAAAATTGTGCCAACCGAATTGCAGCCTATCTCTAACATTGCGGACTTGGATAGTTGGCGGAATTGCATAGTTGGCAGGCTTGGGTAGTTGGCGGAATTCGGTAGTTGGCGGACTTGGGTAGTTGGCGGACTTGGGTAGCTGGCGGACTTGGGTAGTTGGCGGACTTGGGTAGGTGGCGGACTTGGGTGGGTGGCGGACTTGGGTGGGTGGCGGACTTGGGTGGGTGGCGGACTTGGGTCGATGGCGGACTTGGGTTGTTGGCTGACTTGGATGGTTGGCAGACTTCGATGGTTGGCGGACTTATGGTTGGCGGACTTGGGTAGTTGGCGGACTTGGGTAGGTGGCGGACTTGGGCAGTTGGAGGACTTGGGTAGTTGGCGGACTTGGGTAGTTGGCGGACTTGGGTAGGTGGCGGACTTGGGTAGGTGGCGGGCTTGGGTAGGTGGCGGACTTGGGTAGTTGGAAGACTTGGGTAGGTGGCGGACTTGGGTAGTTGGCGGACTTGGGTGGGTGGCGGACTTGGGTAGTTGGCGGACTTGGGTGGGTGGCGGACTTGGGTAGTTGGCGGACTTGGGTGGGTGGCGGACTTGGGTAGTTGGCGGACTTGAGTGGGTGGCGGACTTGGGTAGTTGGCGGGCTTGGGTGGGTGGCGGGCTTGGGTGGGTGGCGGACTTGGGTAGTTGGCGGACTTGGGTAGGTGGCGGACTTGGGTAGTTGGCGGACTTGGGTAGGTGGCGGACTTGGGTAGTTGGCGGACTTGGGTGGGTGGCGGACTTGGGTAGTTGGCGGACTTGGGTAGTTGGCGGACTTGGGTGGGTGGCGGACTTGGGTAGTTGGCGGACTTGGGTGGGTGGCGGACTTGGGTAGTTGGCGGACTTGGGTGGGTGGCGGGCTTGGGTGGGTAGCGGACTTGGGTAGTTGGCGGACTTGGGTAGGTGGCGGACTTGGGTAGTTGGAGGACTTGGGTAGTTGGCGGACTTGGGTAGTTGGCGGACTTGGGTAGGTGGCGGACTTGGGTAGGTGGCGGGCTTGGGTAGGTGGCGGACTTGGGTAGTTGGCGGACTTGGGTAGGTGGCGGACTTGGGTAGTTGGCGGACTTGGGTGGGTGGCGGACTTGGGTAGTTGGCGGACTTGGGTAGTTGGCGGACTTGGGTGGGTGGCGGACTTGGG
The DNA here is from genome assembly GCA_027943415.1 of Closterium sp. NIES-67. Lineage (NCBI taxonomy): Eukaryota > Viridiplantae > Streptophyta > Zygnematophyceae > Desmidiales > Closteriaceae > Closterium > Closterium sp. NIES-67. The sequence continues at coordinate 585,057 of BQMB01001598.1, read as the reverse complement.
TAGTTGGCGGACTTGGGTGGGTGGCGGACTTGGGTAGTTGGCGGACTTGGGTGGGTGGCGGACTTGGGTAACATCTTGGAGCTCCCTTCTTTCTTCCCCTGTGGCCCAACGCCTTTCGTGCTGTAGCGAGTCCCCTTGCTCTTTCTCCCTCCTCCGCAGGTGAAGGTGTTGGATGGGTACCGCAAGCAGAGGGCGCACATGCTCGTTTGCTTGCTCTCTTTCTCTCCTTCTCCTGGGTCTCCCCCCCCCCTTCCCCCCCCGGCCTCCTGCTTCCATCGCAAGCAGACGGATCTTGTGTGTGCGCCCTTGTCCTTTCTCCCTGCGCCCTTCTCCTTTCTCCCTGCGCCTTTGTCTTTTCTCCCTGTGCCCTTGTCCTTTCTCTCTGCGCCCAATGCACCTTCCCCATCTTGCCCCTCACTCCGCCGTTGTCCCTCTTGTCCCCCAACAGGTGGAGGTGCTGGGAGGACACCGCAAGCAGAGGGCACACGTGCTTGTGTGTGCGCCCTCCAATGCTGCCCTTGATGAGATCGTGCTGCGCCTGCTGCACACAGGTGACATGGTGACAATCAGGCGGTTCGATTGCAATTTTGTCATGTGGCACTGTGGCAAGGAGTTACATAGTCGATTCACGTGGTGTGCCGTGCATCTGAGCACATCTGCTAGTGCGGCACCCATAGGTCCCTCATAACCCATATGTCGTGCCGCTCAGTCAATCTATCATGCTATTTTGGTGGTTGCTATTCGGTGGGTTGCCAACCAGCTTTTTGTTGTTTCATCCCATGCACTTGGCTTACCCCATGTGTGCAGGCCTGAGGGACGACAGCGGCGGCATGTACTCGCCGTCCGTGGTGCGCGTGGGGCTCAACCCGCACCACTCCGTGGCCTCAGTCGCCATGGATAACCTGGTGCGTGGGAGGATGGGAGGGATCACAGCACAGCGCACCAGCAGACTAGCACAGAAAGCATTATGCAAATATCTCTTGACTTGTCTAGTGCGCTCTCCTTCTGAATCACCTTCGCCCTTCTCCCTCTGCATGTGTCCCAGTGCACCGGCAGCATGGCGTGGTCAGCATTTAAGTCGACTTATAGCCTCTTCCTCTGTGTCACCCTCAACTTTTTTCCTCTAAACATCCCAAGACTTCTCTGCAGGTGTCCTAGTGCGCCTGCAGCATGGCACGGACAGCAACAGGCACCTAGCTTGACTCGACTAAGAACCCCTTTTCTTTAAACCATTGCCTTCTTCCTCTGCAGGTGTCCCAACGTGCCAGCAGCATGGCGCGGTCGGCTGCCGGCGTGGGGGCCAAGACAGCGGGCACGGGCGCGGTGGAGCGAGACAGGATCCGAGTGGCCATTCTTGATGAGGCCGCCATTGTGAGTCCGGCTGGGTGCCCTTTGAATAAACTCAACTTTGGAGAGAAAAAGAATGAACTAGAAAGGGAGCCAAGAGGCTCTATAGTACAACCAAGGAGCAAGGAAAGGTTGGAAGGGAAGGCATTCCTATTGGCTACAATAGTGGCCTGCTTAGAGGGGAAGCAATCCCAAAGTGTGGTGGTTGCTGATTGGTGGAGCCTTGGGACCATTCGGTTGGAAAGTGCTAACCAAAGGACCAAGGCCAAATCCAATCTCGACCAACCAAAGTGTGGTTGGTGAACCAAAAAAAAGTGTGGTTGGTGAATGCGCGCTCGAGCTCTACGGAGTCAGCAGTGACAAGGATCATGTCGTCCATATAGACAAGGATGTAGAAGGGGGAGAGGGAGGTGCGGAGGAAGAGGGTGGGGTCGGCGCGGGAGGTGCGAAAGCCCAGCTCAGCAAGGGTGGCAGCGAGCTTAGTATGCCACTCCCTGGGATCCTGCTTGAGGCCGTACACAGGGCGACGCAGCTGCCAGACAGAATCAGGAGGGAAAGGGAGGTGGAAGCCTGCAGGATGCTCCATGAAGATGAGCTCGCGAAGGATGCCCCGGGGAAGGCATTGGAGACGTCCATGGAGCGGATCTTCATGTTGAGGCGGGCAGCGAGATCAAGGACCGCACGAATGGTGGCAGGCTTGGCGGTGGGAAAAAAGATGTCGAAAAAGTCGACGGCGTAGCGCTGGGTGAAGACCTTGGCGACATAGTGGGCTTTGTAGACCGGCGGCTCGCCAGGCAGCAGCTTCACCCGAAACACCCACTTTCCCTTGACCACATTAGTGGTAGAAGGGGGACGGGGCACATCCACAAATGAGGAGTTGGTTCCAACTCTTGACGGCTGGGTACTCTTGATGGCTGAGTACTCTTGATGCCTGAGTACTCTTGATGGCTCGGTACTCTTGATGGTTGGGTGGGTACTGTTCATTCTGTGCTTCGCCCTCACTCCTTCCCCCATCCAGGTGTGTCCCGTGCTAGCCTTTGCAGGGTCGGGGGTCTTCTCCTGCATGTCATACGTGTCCCAGCCCATCCACGCCTCATGCCCATCCGCGTCCCATGCCTCACCTCCTCCTTCCCACCCTCCTGCCTGCCTCCTATCCCCACCAGGTGTGTTCAACACTGGCCTTTGCGGGGTCGGGGGTGTTCTCCCGCATGTCACGCCCCTTTGACGTGGTGGTCATTGATGAGGCAGCGCAGGCTGTGAGTGGGGGGAGGCAGCACGCTAGCATCATGGCATCTGCTTGGGTTGTCAGATCAGCACTTTGTCTTCAGCACTTTGTGCACACTCTGCAGGACGGGGATCTCCTTAAAGCCCAAAAAAAAAAAAAAAAAAAAAAAAAAATCTGCAGGACGGGGAAAGCCTTCCCCGCCAGCTCGGTGCATTGTATTCATTTGTCATGTTTTGTGGCTGCTTCCGTACATCTGGTTGCACGCATGGCTGCATTCATGCGTGCCCCCCTCACACCACCACCAATTGGAGTCATCAACCTTGATCCCCATGCCCTCATATCCCATGCCCTCATATCCCATGCCCTCATATCCCGTGCCCTCATATCGCATGCCCTCATATCCCGTGCCCTCATATCGCATGCCCTCATATCCCGTGCCCTCATATCGCATGCCCTCATATCCCGTGCCCTCATATCCCATCCCATGCCCTCATATCCCGCGACCTCATGTCTCCATACCCTCATATCAGCATGCCTTCATATCCCATGCCCTCACATCCCATGCCCTCACATCCCATGCCCTCACATCCCATGCCCTCACATCCCATGCCCTCATATCTTGTGCCCTCATATCTTGTGCCCTCATATTCCGTGCATGATCCCTGCTCTCAAGTCTTCATGGTTGAGGCCCCTCGTCAGCCTGTGGTTTCTGTTCTCTCCACTCATCTCTCTGCATGCATGCCTGCATGCCGCCTACACCGCCACCAGGTGGAGCCATCCACGCTCATCCCCATGACCCACGGGTGCTCGCAAGTCTTCATGGTGGGCGATCCCCTCCAGCTCCCGGCTACTGTGCTCTCCACACGCGCCGTGCACTATGGGTGAGATGAGATGCCACATCCATGCTGTGCACTATGGGTGAGATGAGATGCCACATCCATGCCGTGCGTTAAGGGCGAGATGCCACATGCATGCCGTTCAATATGGGTGAGATGGCACAGAGTGTGGTCTTTGAGATGTAATGTGTATGATATGCTAGCAAGTGTGTTCCGTTTTCTTCCCTCTTTCCCCATGCCTCGTCCCCCATCATGCAACGTCCCCCCACAATCCCTCGTCCCCCACCATGTTTCCCCCACCAGGTACCATGGCAGCATGTTCTCTCGCCTGCAGCAAGCAGGCTATCCCGTTGTCATGCTCAACACGCAATACCGCATGCACCCCATGGTATGTTGCCCGCACCCCATGGTATGTTGCCCGCAACCCATGGTATGTTGCCCGCAACCCATGGTATGTTGCCCGCAACCCATGGTATGTTGCCCGCAACCCATGGTATGTTGCCCGCAACCCATGGTATGTTGCCCGCAACCCATGGTATGTTGCCCGCACCCCATGGTATGTTGCATGCACCCCATGGTATGTTGCCCGCAACCCATGGTATGTTGCCCGCAACCCATGGTATGTTGCCCGCAACCCATGGTATGTTGCCCGCAACCCATGGTATGTTGCCCGCACCCCATGGTATGTTGCATGCACCCCATGGTATGTTGCCCGCAACCCATGGTATGTTGCCCGCAACCCATGGTATGTTGCCCGCAACCCATGGTATGTTTCTGCAACCCTTGGTTTGTTGCATGCTTGCATGGTGCATGGCATGTTGCTTGCACCATATATTCTGTTGATTGTTCCCCATCATACGAACCACCTAACATACGAAACCCCTAACATACGAACGCCCAAACATACAAAACCTTTACAGGGAGCCCTCAGTGGCGCCCCCAGCACATCATGAAGCCCTCTCCCCCGCATCCTTCGCCCCCCCTCCTCCCCATCTCTTCCGCCCCCCATACTCCCCCAGATCCGCCAGTTCCCCTCTAGCGAGTTCTACGGGGGAGCCCTCAAGGACGCGCCGCAGATGGCGCAGAACACCGCTAGGCCATGGCACGCGGAGCGGCTGTTTGGGCCGCTCTTCTTCTTCGACCTGCACCAGTCCAAGGACGAGCAGCCACGTGAGCTGAGAGGACTAGGGGGATATGTAGGGGGTCGATACGAGGTGAGGGCTATGTGGAGAGAGATGCCACAGACCAACGCATGCTGCTCCTTGACTCTTCAAGGTGGGCTCTCTTAAAGTCAAGGTGCTGTACTGGGACATGGCGCTGTTCCTTGTTGCCGCATACCATGTGGCCTCTCCATGTCCCCTATTCACTCACAGCCAGGGGGTCCTGGAAGAATGAACTAGGGCGAGGCGCATGATGGTGCTGCACCGGCCGTGGATGAGGATTCCGTCTGACTTCTGTTACCATGGGTTTCTTTCACGCGCCCCTTCTCTCCAACCTACTTCCACGCACAGCCGGTGGGTCCTGGATGAACAAGGACGAGGCGGAGTTCGTGATGGTGCTGTACCGGCACCTGGTGGCGCTCTACCCGCAGCTCAAGGACACCTCGGACGTCGGCGTCATCTCCCCGTACAAGCACCAGGTGCGTTACAACTGCAGTGTCATCTCATTCCTCATGTAACAGATCGATGACATCTGGAGCGCCTTCCTAAGCTCTGAAAGGTGTATGTTCCCATCCCCATGTCTGAGTGGACTCAATGTCAGTTCATACATGCATCAACCCCCCATGCATGCATCAACCCCCCATGCATGCATCAACCCCCCCATGCATGCATCAACCCCCCCATGCGTGCATCAACCCCCCATGCATGCATCAACCCCCCATGCATGCATCAACCCCCCATGCATGCATCAACCCCCCATGCATGCATCAACCCCCCATGCATGCATCAACCCCCCATGCATGCATCAACTCCCCATGCATGAACCCGCACATGGCAGGTGAAACTATTGCGAGACAAGTTTAGGGAGCTGCTAGGGGAGACAGCTCATAAAGTGGACGTCAACACCGTCGACGGCTTTCAGGTGCGTTGACTCGTACCCATGCGTGTACCTGTATAGGGCTTTCAGGTGCTGTACACGCATACCTCTGCTGTGGGCATGATTCTATTCGTGCTCGCATGCTCACCTCTGAATACTGTACCCATACTTGAGTTTGACCAGGTTCGCAACAAGGGCGTGATCATATTCTGTGCATACATGTGCTGTGCGTTCTCATGCCGATAGTACCCATGGTCGTCGTGTGTTCATGTGTGGTCAGGGCCGTGAGAAGGACGTGATCATATTCTCGTGCGTGCGCGCGGGGAGGGGCAAGGGGAAGAGCATCGGGTTTCTGTCGGACTATCGGCGCATGAATGTGGGCATCACCAGAGCACGCTCTTCAATGCTCGTGCGTCTTCCTGCCTTGCTGCTCGCATCTGCACTGCTCCCTCTCCTCCGTGGACGGCCCTCCCTGTCACACACAAGCTGCTCTGCTTTGCTCTGCACTGCTTTGCTCTGCTCTGCTCTCCTTTGGGTCTCTCACTCCTTCATGCCCTTAAGCTGCAAACTTTCTGGCAGTAATGCCTTACAGATGGTCTTATCAGCACTCTCCAGAATGCTACTGCAAAGTGGGTCTATGCCTACGTGCATGGGTTGGTGTGTGCATGGCCGCATGGGTATGCATGCATGTATGCATGGCCGCATGGTTATGGACGCACGTCTGCATGTATGCAGGTGGTGGCCAATGCAAGTGCTCTGATGGTGGATGAGCATTGGGGCAACCTCGTCAGACATGCACGCACCACCAACCGATACCTCAAAGTACGCCTGTCCACCACTCACCACCCCCCAAAAACAAACAGGTCGAAAGCACTCCGGTCGAACGAAAGCGCTCCGGTCGAAAGCGCTCCGGTCGAATTGCTCCAGTCGAAAGCCCTCTGGACGAAAACGCTCCGGTCGAAAGCGCTCCGGTTGAAAGCGCTCCGGTCGATGGCACTCCGATCGGAAGCACCCCGGTCGGAAGCACTCCGGTCGGAAGCACTCCGGTCGGAAGCACTCCGGTCGAAAGGACTCCGGTCGAAAGGACTCTGGTCGAAAGGACTCCGATTGAAAGCGCTCCTGTCGAAAGCGCTCCGGTCGAAAGGACTCAGGTCGAAAGCACTCCGGTCGAAAGCACTACAGTCGAAAGCGCTGCGGTCGAAAGCGCTCCGGTCGAAAGCGCTGCGGTCGAAAGCGCTCCGGTCGAAAGTGCTCCGGTCGAAAGCGCTCCGGTCGAAAGCGCTCCGGTCGAAAGTGCTCCGGTCGGTTGAAAGCGCTCCGGTCGAAAGCGCTCCGGTGGATGGCACTCCGATCGGAAGCACTCTGGTCGGAAGAGTCCGGTCGGAAGGACTCCGGTCGGAAGCACTCCAGTCGGAAGCACTCCGGTCGAAAGGACTCCGGTCGAAAAGACTCCGGACGAAAGGTCTCCGGTGGAAAGGACTCTGGTCGAAGGGACTCCGGTCGAAAGCACTCCGGTTGAAAGCACTCCGGTCGAAATGACTCAGGTCGAAAGCACTCCGGTCGAAAGAACTCCGGTCGAAAGCATTCCAGTAGAAAGCACTCCAGTAGAAAGCACCACCACCTTGAGTGGTTTTCCACTGGTTTGCTGCGACCTTGACTGGTTTTCCACTGGTTTACCTCCACCTTGAGTGGTTTCCCACTGGTTTGCCACCACCCTGAGTGGTTTCCGACTCGTTTGCCACCAGCTTGCCCCCCATCCCTCTTCCTGCCCCATACGCACCCGCAGGTGCCTCGCCCCTTCCACAAGGTTTTTTCCAGCCACCAACTACGCACCCTTCCCCTCACCCTCCACCCTCTTCATTCCTCTTGCTGCCCTTCGACCGAGTGCAGGTATTGCGCCCCTTCCTCAAGGCCTTTTCTCAGGGATTGCACGCCCCTTCACGCCCCTCCTCTCACCCTCCCCTCCTCCTTGTTTCCTGCCACGTGGCCACCCTCTGGTGTCGCGCCCCTTCCACAATATATTTTCCTGCGAGCACCTGGAGAAGATGAGAGCGCTAGCTGGGACAGAGTGTGTGGCAAGGGGCCAGGAGGGCACGACAGGTGCAGCAAAATAAATCCTGCAATTGACCCCCCTCGCCCGCTCTCCGCATCTCCCTTCCTGCCCTGTTGCCACCCCCAGGTGTCCCGCCCCTTCCACAAGATATTTGCCAGCGAGCACCTGGAGAAGATGAGAGCGCTGGCAGAGGCAGAAGGGGGCGAGGAGGGGGCTGCAGGTGCGGCAGGGGGGGCAGCAGGAGCGGCAGTGGGAGGAGAACCAGCAGGGCCGGCTTTTAAGAGAGCACCCACTTTGGAGGACTACGGGGGGGAGCTGGACAAGGGGGATGGGGGGGCGGGAGGGGAGGGGGAGGGGGTGCAGGAGGGGGGAGGGGAGGAGGAGGGGGAGGAGGGGATGGGAGGGGAGGAGGACTTTGTGGTTGCTGATGCGGCAGGGGACTTCGATGAGGACAACCTGGACGGGGAGGGGTGAGTGCATTCCTGTGCATCCCTGTCACTGAAATGCCTCCTGTGGTCCCTCCACTCTTGTGCCGAGCCTTGGTGCTGTGCCTCAATGCCATGCCTGGCACAAGAACACCCATTCCCTTGGTGGACCCTCTGTTTCTCATTCCCTCCCTTCCTTCTCCCTTCCCCCCTCCCCTGTACCCCCCTCGCCCCGGTGCACTGCTGCCACTCAGCCCCTCTTGGTGAGCCTTTCACACAAGGGCACAGCAGCTACAACCACCACTACCACAGCTACTATAAATGCGCCGAGTTTCGTGACGAGAGAAGCAGGTACATGAGGGTTGTTCACGCACACAGGGCCTCCAGGAGAAGGCCGGCACGGCTTGTTGCACATAACACGGCTTGTTGCTTCGCGGTTGGATTGTTGTCAGAATGCTTCATGGTCATTACGGGATCAGATCAGAGATGCCATTTTGACCAAAAGGAAAGTGTACAGCTCTTAATAGAATTCAATATAAGCAAACATAGCATGCACACTGTTAACCCAATGTCAGGGACTACTTTCATCTTCTGGAGACCTCAAACTCTTGGAGGTACTCGGGGTTGTGCGGGTAGTCGAGGCCTTGCAGCACTGGCATTCTGCGCAGGTCCTCTGGGGAGTACATGGGCAGCAGCCAGTACCGCCGGTCCATGCCAAACACCTGATGGGATGCATGCACGCAAGGACATGCAGGGAGGCGCATACACACAGTGACTTGCACTGTGAGGCCTTGCGGCATGGACATTCTGTGCAGGTGCTCTGGGGAGTACATGGGCAGCAGCCAGTACCGCTGGTCCACGCCGAAACCCTGATAAGGATGCCTCACTGGAACACGCTCACAGGAACACGCTCACAGGAACATGCTCACAGGAACACGCTCACTGGAACACGCTCACAGGAACACGCTCACAGGAACACCCTCACAGGAACACGCTCACAGGAGCACGCTCACAGGAACACGCTCACAGGAACACGCTCACAGGAACACGCTCACAGGAACACGTTCACAGGAACATACAGAGGAAGACTGACAACCATGCGCACATAGGAAGTTACATCCACACAGAGATGCATCCTCAGGGTCTCGCGTCTTGCAAAGACTAGCATTCTGCGCACCCCTCCCCATGCATCCCCCCCCATGCATCCCCACCTATGCATCCTCCCCTATGCATCCCCCCCCATGCATCCCCCCCAATGCATCCCCCCCTATGCATCCCCCCCTATGCATCCCCCCCCATGCATCCCCCCCAATGCATCCCCCCCTATGCATCCCCCCCTATGCATCCCCCCCTATGCATCCCTCCCCATGCATCCCCCCCAATGCATCCCCCCCTATGCATCCCCCCCTATGCATCCCCCCCCATGCATCCCCCCCTATGCATCCCCCCCTATGCATCCCCCCCTATGCATCCCCCCCCATGCATCCCCCCCCATGCATCCCCCCCATGCATCCCCCCCTGTGCACCCCCAACAGTGCATCCCCCTCTGTGCACCCCCCCTATTCATCCCCCCCCATGCATCCCCCCTGGCAAACCACTCAGAAACCACTCACAGTACTGGCAAACCACTCATAACCCGCTCACGGTAGTGACAAACCACTCAGAAACCACTCACGGTAGCGGCAAACCACTCAGAAACCACTCACGGAAGTGGCAAACCACTCAGAAACCACTCACGGTAGTGGCAAACCACTCAGAAACCACTCACGGTAGTGGCAAACCACTCAGAAACCGCCCAAGATCGCACAACGCGCAAGATCGCCCAACGGGCAAGATCGCCCAACGCACAAGATCGCCCAACAGGCAAGATCGCCCAACGCACAAGATCGCCCAACGCAAAAGATCGCCCAGCGCTCAAGATCGCCCAACCTCCAAGATCGACCAACTGTCAAGATCGCCCAGCTGTCAAGATCGCCCAATGCCCAAGATCGCCCAACGCCCAAGATCGCCCAACGCCCAAGATCGCCCAACGCCCAAGATCGCCCAACGCCCAAGATCGCCCAACTCTCAAGATCACCCAACGCTCAAGATCGCCAAACTCTCAAGATCGCCCAGCGCTCAAGATCGCCCAGCGCCCAAGATCGCCCAACGCTCAAGATCGCCCAACGCTCAAGATTGCCCAAAGCTCAATATCGGCCAAAGCTCAAGATCTGCCAACGCTCAAGATCGCCCAAAGCTCAAGATCGCCCAACTCTCAAGATCGCCCAACTCTCAAGATCGCCCAACGCCTAAGATCGCCCAACTCTCAAGATCGGCCAACACCCAAAATCGACCAACACCCCAAGATTAGACATGGGTATATCGCATCGCATCGAGATATATGGCATCGCATCTTATCGCATTCTACTATTGCGATTTTATTTTTTATATATAAAAAATCGCAGCGATGCGATGCGATAATATCGCGCAATTTTTGCGATATCGCGCATTTATCGCGGATTTTTCAGCGCGATAAAATGCGATATGCGATATTAAAATATCGCGCGCCATACATCCGCATATTGCGTTGCGGAATTGCGCCAGAAGGGGGGGGGAGAACATGGGCGCGGGCCCTGAACTTAGCAAAAAATAGGGTTCTCTCGTTGTAATGGCGTGCGGAAATTGCGCGTAGATGTTTGGCGTTGGCGTAATTGACGGGAAGGTGTTTGTGAGGAGCTTGGAGAGAAAGGGTTGGAAATTCTAATTGAAAAGGGGTGCAGTGCGGTTGAGGGAGGGGAGTTGGTTGGAGATTCAAATTTTGAAATGGACGGTGGTGGATGGAATGTGGTGGTGTGCAGTTAAAGGGATTTAGGGGGATGATTGAAATCTCGACACCCACTAATTCAATTGGTTGGAAATCCAACCAATTTCCACCACTTCAACCGCACTAAATTCCTCCGCATCTACAGAATCCAACCCCTGCCCCTCTAACACGCTCTACATCGGAGAGGGGCCATGATATCTCATTCTCCCTCAAACTTCACTCACCTAATTCCTCGCGCACCTAGGATAGCCAGCCTTGTCGTTCTGATCTTCTCCTCCGACCCCTAAACGCGATGCGATATTAAATCGCATCGCGCGATATATCGCATTAAAGGGTGCGATATTTTTTAACATCGCACCCCAAATCGCGATATGTGATTTCAAAATTTGAAACAGAATATCGCAGCGATGCGATATCACATCGCTGAGATATCCCGCGCGATGTGACAAAATGCGATGCGATATCGCATCGCATCGCATTTTAACCATGTCTACCCAAGATCGCCCAACGCCCAAGATCGCCCAACGCGCAAGATCTCCCAACGCGCAAGATCGCCCATCGCGCAAGATCGCTCAACGCCCAAGATCGCCCAACGCCCAAGATCGCCCAACGCCCAAGATCGCCCAACGCCGAAGATCTCCCAACCCAACGCCCAAGATCGCCCAACACGCAAGATCGCCCAACGAGAAAGATCGCCCAACGCCCAAGATCGCCCAACGCCAAAGATCGCCCAACAGGTAAGATCGCCCAACGCACAAGATCGCCCAATGAGCAAAATCGCCCTACGCGCAAGATTGCCCAACGCGCAAGATCGCCCAACGCCCAAGATCGCCCAACACCCAAGATCGCCCAACGCCCAAGATCGTCCAACGCCCAAGATCGGCCAACGCCCAAGATCGTCCAACGCCCAAGATCGCCAAACGCTCAAGATCGCCCAACACCCAAGATCGCCCAACGAGCAAGATCGCCAAACACGCAAGATCGTCCAACGCGCAAGATCCCCGAACGCGCAAGACCGCCCAACGCTCAAGATCGCCCAACACTCAACAACGCCCAACTCTCAAGATCGCCCAACACTCAAGATCGCCCAACTCTCAAGATCGCCCAACGCTCAAGATCGACCAACGCTCAAGATCGCCCAACGCTCAAGATCATCCAAAGCTCAAGATCGCCCAACTCTCAAGATCGCCCAACGCCCAAGATCGCCAAACGCCCAAGAACGCCCAACGCCCAAGATCGCCCAACGCCCAAGATCGCCAAACGCCCAAGATCGCCCAACGCCCAAGATCGCCCAACGCCCAAGATCGCCCAACGCCCAAGATCGCCCAACGCCCAAGATCGCCCAACGCGCAAGATCTGCCAACGCGCAAGATCGCCCATCGTGCAAGATCGCTCAACGGGCAAGATCGCTCAACGGGCAAGATCGCCCAACGCGCAAGATCGCCCAACGCGCAAGATCGCCTAACGCGAAAGATCGCCCAACGTGCAAGATCGCCCAACGCCCAAGATCGCCCAACGCGCAAGATCGCCCAATGCGCAAGATCGCCCAACGCGCAAGATCGCCCAACGCGCAAGATCGCCCAACGCGCAAGATCGTCCAACGCTCAAGATCGCCCACCGCCCAAGATCGCCCAACACCCAAGATCGCCCAACGCCCAAGATCGCCCAACGCTCAAGATCGCCCAACCCTCAAGATCGCCCACCGCCCAAGATCGCCCAACACCCAAGATTGCCCAACGCCCAAGATCGCCCAACGCTCAAGATCGCCCAACCCATCGCCCAACTCTCATGATCGCCCAACTCTCAAGATCGCCCAACTCTCAAGGTCGCCCAACCCTCAAGATTGCCCAACTCTCAAGGTCGCCCAACTCTCAAGATCGCCCAACGCTCAACATCGCCCAACGCTCAGGATCGCCCATCGCTCAACATCGCCCAACTCTCAAGATCGCCCAACGCTCAAGATAACCCAACGCCCAAGATCGCCCAACCGGCAAGATCGCCCAACACTCAAGTCCGCCCACCGCTCAAGTCGGCCCACCACTCCAGTCCGCCTACCGCTCTCAAGATTGACCACCGCTCAACACCGCTCTTATGAGGAATGGACGACCTACCTGCTCAAAGTTCCTTTTCCTTCCGAGGTCAAACCGCCATCTGTGTGACCCCCTCTTCTCAAACGCCTGTGCGGTGGAGCAAGGGAGAAGGGGGAAGAATGGGGAAAATGGCACAGGAAGGGGAAAAACATGGAGAATGGGGAAGATTGCCACTAAACGCACTTGAGGATGCTTAGGGGTAGAAAAACGGCAGAGAGGGGGAGTCGCAGCAGAGGAGGAGCATAGTAGGAGAGGGGAAGCATAGCAGGAGAGGAGGAGAAGGGCGTGAACGGAAAAAGTGCAGAGGAATGTGGCACTACCTCAATGGTGGTGGTGTTGCATAGCACAAGAGACACGTGGCACTGCCTCAATGGTGGTGGTGTTGCATAGCACAAGAGACACGTGGCACTACCTCAATGGTGGTGGTGTTGCATAGCACAAGAAACACGTGGCACTACCTCAATGGAGGTGGTGTTGCCTAGCACCAGAGACACGTGGCACTACCTCAAGGGTGGTGGTGTTGCCTAGCACGAGTGACACGTGGCATTACCTCAATGGTGGTGGTGTTGCCTAGCACCAGAGAGACGTGGCATTACCTCAATGGTGGTGGTGTTGCCTAGCACCAGAGACACGTGGCATTACCTCGATGGTGGTGGTGTTGCCCAGCACCAGAGACACGTGGCATTACCTCAATGGTGGTGGTGTTGCCTAGCACAAGAGACACGTGCATGATGAGGAAGCCTAGGAGACTGATGGCGAACGCGATGTTCAGCACTGCGAGGGGGGGAGCGAGAGGGTGGGAGTGGGAGGGGAAGAGGATGTGAGAGGAAGAAGCAGGAGAGTACACGGTGGAAATTGCTTCAAGTGACGGTTAGGCACGGGTATGCCGTAGAGTAGAGCATGCAGAGACACGGAACTCAGAAGCATTCACACAATGAGCATTACAGAACAATGGAAGGATGGAGAGGTAATACAGCGAGGAGAGAGGGAGGGAAGCATGAATGAAGCAAGGAGGAGGAGGAGACCCATTGAAGGAACTTCGCACACAGTGACCAGGACAGAGAGATGAGGGCGGAGGAACTCCGCTGGAGGGGATGAGGCAAGCGAGGAAGAAGAAGAGGAAGGCTCAGTGGCACACCGAAGGAGAGGAAGACGGTGGCGAGGCGGGTGGCGTCGTCCTTCTCAGTGGGCGGCGAGGTGAAGAAGTCGATGAAGTGCGGCAGCAGCGCCAGCGCCACCAGCGCCGTCTCCACGAACGTGTAGAACTGCACAGGCAGGGGGTGGGGCGGTGCTTTCCAATGGGGACAGCGAGAGCAGCAGATGCAAATACAGCACTCGCTGCATGGGCATGTTGAAGTGCGGCAGCAGCGCCACCGCCACCAGCGCCGTCTCCACGAACGTGAAGAACTGAAGGAGGAGGAGGAGGTCAGCAGGGATTCTGCATCAGGAAACGGGGGAAGCTCCGTCTCAAAACTCAAGAAACGTGCAGAAATGACGGAGCAGGAGAGTTCGGCAGGGATTTTGTATGAGGAAGAGTGGGGGGATGCACCACTCTCTGCATGAGCCGAATGCACACGAGATGAACGAACCGGAGGGAAGAAGTGGGAGGGGGTGGAGTGTGGAAAGAGGTGGTTGGTATATCACGACTCACGAGGAAGAGCAGGAATTGCTTGTAGTTCTTGGCGCCAACGCAGTTGATGACCCACACGCAGTGATGGTCCATCTTGAGGATGCACCGCCCACCTGGTGCACGTCGCCATGGTAAGTGGGGAGGGGACCAAGGGACACACATGCCGTCATGCCGCATTGGGGGGGACAAACAGAGACATGCCATGGTGGGGACTAACAGAGACATGCCATGGTGGGGACTAACAGAGACATGCCATGGTGGGGACTAACAGAGACATGCCATGGTGGGGACAAACAGAGACATGCCATGGTGGGGACAAACAGAGACATGCCATGGTGGGGACTAACAGAGACATGCCATGGTGGGGACTAACAGAGACATGCCATGGTGGGGTGTGCAGCATGTGGCATGGCGATGTGTATGTGCAGCGAGAGGGAGCGTGGCTCTAGCAAGTAGCACATGGAGGTGAGGCAGAAGGGGTGATGCGCATGGGAGAGTCACACGCACAGACAGAGCAGTGGTGCGCGCGAGGCGGTTTGAACTGCAGGCACCGCTTGCACCGCCGAATCTCCACTGCTCCACTCGCCATCCCCACGTCCCCCCTTCCGTCCCTCCCGGCCACCATCCCCCCTCCCCCTCCGCGCGACACTGCTTGCTGCTGCTCCTGCTGCTGCTTCCCGCCGCCTTCCATCCCCGTCCTGCCGCCCGTGGGCCCCACAAGAGCAGCACGGGGGTCATCCATTGCTGAGCTGTCATCATCATGATCAACGTCATAATCGCCGGGTGCTGACTCGGACAGGACGTCAGCGCTTGCTACGCTGGCAGCAGACGCAGCAGCAGCAGCAGCAGCGGAGGGCGGGTAGTTTCCGAGGGCGGCTTGCCTGTGGGCGTCTAGGGCTTGCAGCGACTGGGCCTCGAGATCGTCTTCACCACGAGAGAAGGGGTGCCAATCCGGTGGTACACCACCGGGGTCCGTGAGCACCACGGCGAAGTAGCTCCAGAGAAGCATACCGAGCTGGGGTGCGGGAGGATACGGGAGTGAGAGAGGGGGCGGGAGAACTCGTGAATCTCTCGCGCTGGCGGTAAGAAATAGACTCTCTAGAGGCGAATACTCGCGATTCATGTCGATAGCTGGTTCACGTCAAACCGGAAGGGGATCTGTAAAGTAGGGTGTGACGACGAGGCGGCTTACGAGGCCGTGGGACACGGTGAGCACGAGGAGCGCGAGGGACGTACTTTCAGGCGACTCTAAAACGGGGATCGAACGGGTGTGGCGACGAGAAGCGCGAGGAACGACTCTAATACGGGGATCAAAAGGGTGTGGCGGCGAGGCAGCTTACGAGGCCGTGGAAGACGGCGAGCACGAGGAACGCGAGGAACGCCGTGGACCCTCCCTTGGATAGCTCAGGCCCGTAGCTCGCGATGACGACAGCGTAGTAAGTGACCGCGACTATAGCGAGGACAACCAGGACCATAATGGATCCGAGAATCTTCAGGCCTGTGCAGAACTTGAATGCGTTCCACGCCATCGCGAGTCTCCAAACAGATACTGGTTGTTCACCGGGATGTTCCCTGCTCGACTGCACTCGCGCTCAGCTCTGTTGGATATAATCTCCTTGGTCGTTATCTCTGGATTTTAGTCCGTATGTCTGGCAGTTTCGAACTGATGCCTACCCGTCGCCATAGTTTAATTCCACAATGGCTGCCAGGGATAGATCCCAAGG
Source organism: Closterium sp. NIES-67 (assembly GCA_027943415.1). NCBI lineage: Eukaryota > Viridiplantae > Streptophyta > Zygnematophyceae > Desmidiales > Closteriaceae > Closterium > Closterium sp. NIES-67. The sequence continues at coordinate 568,887 of BQMB01001598.1, read as the reverse complement.
TTCCGTCCAACAGAAAGTGAGTGGAGCTCTCTAGGGTGATACTGTACTTTCATCAGGCTCCAGAGAAATAGAGAAGTGAATCTGCTGACAACACAGAAGGCGTCCTCGATACGGTTTGCCTCGTGAAATATTGTTTTATGATTTATAAATTTCTTCCTCCTTTCATAGTGCCCTATGCGTATACTCTCTGCGATCTCATTTCAACACCCAATGTCATGATCCGATATAGAGTCATTTGACAGCACGCGTCAGCGCTGTCGAATTGCAGGTTTCGCCAGTCGGCACAGTCGTCGCATTCATCCTCGACTCCACAACAGAAGTCGCGGGCCAATCAACGCCGACACCGACAGTTCAAAAACTGCAAGTCCACAGCGCGACTCGCGATGTCGACTCTGTATCGAAGGACAGTCGTCTAATGTCACACCGGTCCATGTCGCATCCATGTTGTGGTTAGTTGCCGCGACTCCAGGGAGAGGGGCGCATTTCATTTCAATGGATCAAGCAAATTTGTCCCCACCCGCAATCCTTGACTGCTCCTACCATCCCTTCCGCTTTCCCGTCCTCTTGCTTCGCCATAGCCAGAGAGAGCCCTGGGTCGAGCATACAGTTGCACCCTGGGTTTTCTATCCAATAGCACCTGCCCTGGCTTCTCCACCATCATTCCGTCAAAGGCACGCCGGCAGGTTCGATATATTGAATTCTGCTCTTCGTAGCGCAGCGTCCTCCGTGGGGCACACGAATCGCGTAGCAAGTAGTTCTCCTTTACTCTCTCGGACGAAACCAGCTATCATTTGGAAACTTGCGGCTACCTTAGAATCAGACTGAATAGTTTCTCTCGCAATACCTAGGCAGAGTAGACCCATGGTCTCGCCAGTCGCGGCAGAGCGAGGCGCAGCCAATCAGGCATGGCAGTCGCTTCGCGAGACGGTAGTGCCGGCGCCCGCAGAGTCCAAGTCCGCGGCGGACTCCAAGTCGGCAATCTCGAGGGTCGACTCGTGGATCGACGACCACCTGCTAGTTCCGCCTCCCCCAGCTGAGCCCGATCACATCGATAAGGGCGACGGAGACTTCGGCGACGTCGCAGATGGCGTCGCAGGAGGCGGTGTTACCGCCGACCCGCTCACACGAAAGGTCGCCGCGTTGGAGGTGGAGAACTGCGAAATGACTGGGCGAGTCGCAGGGCTGGAGGCGATGCTCCGCGAAAAGGAGCAGGAGTCGCACGAGCTGCGTCGCCAGCTGCTGGCGATCACTCGCGCGCTGGAGGAGGGCAGCCACGCCGACACGCTGTCGCGCGCCGAGCTGCTCAACCAGGTGCTCAGCCTGGCCAATCAGGTGAAAGAACTCTCCGACGAACGTGCCGCGCTGCTCAGCGCGCCTGGCGGCGTGGCGTTTAACTACGGTCTGGGCGGCGGGTCAAAGAAGTCAGTCGCGTCTGAAAAGGCTCTCGACGGGGAGCACGACACGGCACTAGGAGGTGGAGGCGACGAGGAGGGGTGCGCAGAAGAAGTCGAGGATAAGCCGGATGGTGAAATTGCTCCCGTGAATGCGGTGCGGGTGTCGAGCTACCGCCCCCCGCCTCCGGATGCGCTGAAAGACGCTGCTGCTGCTGAGGAGGATGACGAGGATGAGGAGGATAAGGAGGGGGAAGGCCACGAGGTCGCAGGCGCGGATGCGATGTCCGCAGCGCCGTCAATGACACCGTCGCGGCCGGGGACGTCGCACTCGTTGCGGTCGCATGCGTCGCTCATCCCGCGGTCCTTCATCATGCCCGCTCTCGCCGCGTCCGGCCCCTCCGCCCAGACGCGCCTCGGCGCGCTGCCCATGTCGATCGTGCCCTACGACCCTGCCGCCGCCGCTGAGAGTCTGGCCAATGCACCGGCGCCGGTTTCAGGGGCGATTGTTCCGTACCAGTCGCTTGACGCCGGTCTGGCGGCGGCGGGTGAGGGGGGAAGTACGGATGGATCACTTGTAACGTACAGGCCTCCAACGGCGAGTAGCAGTACGGCTGGCGTTCCATCTAATCCGTTCGACCGGCCGAACACGTACGAGATGAACCGCCCGCAGGCGTCCTGGCCGAACGCGAAGCCAAACCGCGTGCAGAGCTTCGTGCCGTCGACTGTTCCTGAGACGGCGGCGGAAGGCGCGACTTCGGGGCTGGGCGCAATGCGCGGGGCGATCGCGACGCTGATTCGGTGCGGGAATCGCGCGGAGGTGCGCGAGATCCAGATCCGGCACCTGGAGAAGCTGAACCGGTCCAAGCGTGTCACGCCTGACGACATCTTCGCCGCAATTCAGTCGCGATGCCTCTCCATCCTCGCGCAGGTGAGAGCGGTGGAGAACGGATACGGTGCTGACTAATGAAAGATATAATATATCCATAATTTACCTAAACGACTGAGCGGCTGATTGACTTCATCTCTTTTTTCCCTTGTCTCGTTCCCTGGTCAGGTAGAGCCCCCATCTGGGTTCAACATTCTGGGCGTGAAGGTCAAGATTCCTCGCAAGCTGACATCCCTCTCCCTCACCTCCACCGCTTCCACCTCCTCCACCTCCTCCACCACTCCCTCCAACATCCGAGTCTCTGACTCCGAGGCCAAGTTCCTCACCAACCCCTCGGTGGAGCTCGTCGCATTCCTCTTCTCTGCCATTGTCACGCATGCCTGGGCGCCCATTGAATGCTTCCCTGCCACGATGGAGCAGATGGGCAATGTGTACGTGCGGCGGCTGCTCATGGTTGATTTCCTGGATGCGGCGTTCAAGCGCGTGGGGCGCATGGGTGTGGATGCTCTGGTGCAGGACCTTCAAGGGATAGACAGGCTGCTGGGTGTCAAGGAGGAGAGGCTGCCTTCGGTCAAGGAGCTCAGCAACTGCAAGGTGGGTTTGTAGAGGAGGGAATTAGATTTATATTTTACTGTGACATCAACTGATATTTATGTTTTGATGTGCTTGGCTGTGTGCAGGTTCTGGTGATGATCCACAGCAAGACAGGGCTTCAGTGGAAAAAGAAATGGATCTTTGGAAAATAGTTAAGCAGTGTGCTCTACTGATGTTTGTTTAGCCCATATGGGTATTGTGGCATTGCAAATGAATGTAGAGCGTGTTTAGCAACGCATAATAAGCATTAGGGTATTGGGATCGTGGCTTGTTTTGTCTTGGTTTTTCTATTATGCAAGTAATGGATGAGCTGAATATTATGCATTAGAGTTTATTCGTTTGTAAGTACTTGTGACTCGAATAGTGTTCAAGGTGTCTGATCAATACGTCCGTAACTTATCCCTGGGTATCAGCTCGGGTCTCCCCGTATCTGTCGCAGCTGGCTTGGCGCGGGCGGGATGAATGGGGAAGGAACCTTGCTCCTTGTCACAGGCGCCACGGGAATCCCAGGCCTGGAATCCGAACCTGTAGTCAGGGAGAGAATCCGTGGCTCGTGAGATTCTCGTGCCGCGAGGCGCATCACCTCTGTGACCCGCCCAAGCAAAAATAGCAGGTGTGAAGTGCCAGGCACGCCCCAACCGGACCTCTTTCGAGCGAGCTTCGGAACTCTGACGGCTGGTTCGTGCGTCCTGCGAAATCCGCGAAGGGCGTCATCGCCCATCTCCTCGCCTCAGCCTCTGGCCCTGGCGCAGTTCACCAGGCCAACCTCTCCTGTCAAACCTCGAAATGACATCCGTGAAAGGTGCGGGCAGTCTGCTTGCGCCATTTCCCAAGCACCAGCCTTCCGAAAAAGTTCCGTTGGGCAGTGTTCCGTGGCGTTGCGTCCGGTCAAGGCTCGTCGTCGCGTGTTTCACTTCCGAGCCTCAGGTCACTCTCATCGCCTTCGCCCCCGCCTTGAGTTCGTCTCGCCAGCTGCCTTGGGATTCGCGAGGCGCCTTACAACCAGAGCAGAGCGGAACTAGCGGGCGGGCGACCTTCCCGTTACCTCACCGCTACCTTCAATTGACATCCCACCTCCAAGCCCTTTGGGATTGTCCAGTCTGCAGCCTGACCTCGCCCTGATGTTTTCCCATCGGAGTTAGTGGTCCGGTCTTTCAGTTATCCTACTTGTTCCTAGGTTAGTGCGAAGTAGATAGTGACTGAGTAGAAAAGCTTTCGCCTCCTCGGCCTTCCCGGGGGAAGCCATGGAGCACAACACGGGCCTCGTGGCTGGGAGTCACAACCGGAATCAGCTGGTGGTCATCCGCAAGGAGAACGAAAATGTAACAATCTTGGAAACCCGCGTGCTTCTCTAGTCAGTCTTTCCTCGCTCTGCGCATCGTCCTTCCGTACTCAGCTGATGGATAGGGCTCTTCAGTTGATTCGCTTTGTCGTAAAGTGACGTTACGAAAAGAGCTAATCGTTTTCGTTCGTCCTATCGTGCCTGGCGATCGCATTTGCAGGGATCCAAGAGCGGGTTCAACCCGTCCGTCTGCCAGATTTGCGGTGACAATGTCGGGCGCACGGTGGAGGGAGACCTCTTCATTGCCTGTAACGAGTGTGCTTATCCCGTGTGCCGCCCGTGCTACGAGTACGAGCGCAAGGAGGGTAGCAGGGCCTGTCCTCAGTGCAAGTCCTTCTACAAGCGACTCAAAGGTGAGAATTCGTTGTCCCGCTTGTTCACCCACTGACCAGAAAGTAGTCTTTTGAATACGTTTTCACAAAAGATCTGGTGAAATCTGGTGAAATCTGGTGCCAGAAGATAAACGGAAGTGAGTTCTTGCTTATTGATTTCTGCATTCCAGGGAGTCCTCGGATCGACACGGATGACGACGAGGAGGACACGGATGACGTGGAGCAGGAATTCGGGATTCAGGAGAATAGTGGCGCGGACGACGGCGGCCGACGTGGCATGCCACATCAGCACGGGGATCCGCAGCAGCAGCAGTCGCAGCAGCAGATGCACCCGGACGCTTCTAACGCGTACGACTCGTACCACGTGGGGTCGCACTACCCCATGCTGACGTCAGGCCAGGTGGACCCGGATATGAGCATGTCGTCGGATTACAACAACGCTGGCGCCATGGTGCCCGCGTCCACGCTCCCGGGCCAGGCGTACAACTACTCGCAGAGCAACGCCGGCGACATGTCCAGTAAGCCCTTCTCCCGTTCCCCCCCCTCCCCTCCCCTCCCCTCCCCGCACCAGCCGCTTCCCCGCTGCCACGTTTCGCCGACCCGTACTACTCCTCGCATCCCTTTTCCGCCATCGTCATCATCTTCGCCATCCTCCTCGCCTACCCGGCATGCCCGCTGACCCCCCGACCCCCGTCTCCCCTTCCCCCGCCCCACCTCCCCCCCCCCCACCCCAGTGGACGTGCGGGCTCTCGACCCCAGCAAGGACATGGGCGACTACGGGTACGGCAGCGTGGTGTGGAAGGACCGCCTCGAGGCGTGGAAGCAGCAGCAGGGCCGCGGCGGCCCAATGGGCGCCATGGGCATGGGCGGAGCCCCCCCCGCTCCGCCCGTCCCCGGACCCGACCCCATGGACACGTCCGACCTCCCCAACATGGACGAGTCGCGCCAGCCACTTTCGCGGAAGGTGCACTACCCGTCGTCGCTGATCTCGCCGTACCGTCTGATCATCATCATCCGTCTGTTCGTGCTCGCCTTCTTCCTGCGCTGGCGGTGCCTCAACCCCGTCGACGGCGCGTGGTGGCTGTGGCTCATGTCCGTTATCTGCGAGGTCTGGTTCGCCTTCTCGTGGATTCTCGATCAGTTCCCGAAATGGATGCCGATTAAGAGAGAGACGTATCTCGACCGCCTCGCGCTGCGGTACGAGCGGCGCGGCGAGCCGTCGCAGCTCGCAGCCGTCGATCTGTTCGTGTCGACGGTGGATCCGGCGAAGGAGCCGCCGATTACGACGGCGAACACGCTGCTGTCGATCCTGTCCGTTGATTATCCGATGGAGAAGGTGTCGTGCTACGTGCACGACGACGGCGGCGCCATGCTGACGTTCGACGCCATGAGCGAGTGCAGCGAGTTCGCGAGGCGCTGGGTGCCGTTCGCGAAGCGGTACAAGATCGAGCCGCGGTGCCCCGAGATGTACTTCACGCAGAAGGTGGACTACCTCAAAGACAAGGTCGACCCGCAGTTCGTCAAGGACCGCCGCGCTATTAAGGTGAGGATGCTTGGGATGTATATGGGTGAGGTGAGCTAGCCTACGTAGGTTCCGAGATGTGCTTCACCCAGAAGGTGGAGTGCCTCAAGGACAAGTTCGACCCGCAGCTCGTCAAGGACCGCCGCGCCATCAAGGTGAGGAGATTCAAGGCGAGGAGATTAATAGGGGGGGACAAGGTGACCTGGCTGGGCTGAGTGGCTGGGTGAAGTGGGGAGCTTGATGGGCGATGGGCTACGTGGACTCCCTCCAGCACAAGGGGTTGTGGACCCGTAGTTCGTCCAGGACCGTTGCGCCTTTAGGGTACGGACCGAGGCGGGGTATGGGGAGTGATGGAGTGTGAGCGACACAGGTGGGGGAGGGGCGGGAAGGAAGAGAACAGGCGAGAACGCTCTTTGATTGACGTTTCTTTTTCCGACGTCCCCTCACACGCCTGTCTCACTCACCTCTCCCGTACCTGTCGCTGTCGTCCCCTGCCGTCCCCACAGCGCGAGTACGAGGAGTTTAAGATCCGCATCAACATGCTGGTGGCCAAGTCGCAGAAGGTGCCGGACGAGGGGTGGACCATGCAGGACGGCACGCCGTGGCCCGGCAACAAGAGCCGCGACCACCCGGGCATGATCCAGGTCTTCCTGGGACCCAGCGGCGGCACGGACGTGGAGGGCAACATGCTGCCCAGGCTCGTGTACGTCAGCCGTGAGAAGCGCCCCGGGTACAACCACCACAAGAAGGCCGGAGCTATGAATTCGCTGGTGAGAAACTTTGAATAAGCTGTCTGTCTTGGCCCGCCCACCTTTGCCGCTCTGGTCGCTCTCCCTTTTGTCTTGTCTTGTGCCTCCCCACCTCCCCCTCGCACTCATGCACCCAGGCGTCTTGCTCCCTCGCCTGTTCCTTCCCACCAGCTACTCACGACACTCACTCACTCTGTCTCGTGTCTTTCTCCCCTCATTCCCCCCCCCCCGCACGCCACAGATCCGCGTGTCCGCCGTGCTGACCAACGCGCCGTACATGCTCAACTTGGATTGCGATCATTACATCAGCGACAGCAAGGCGTTAAGGGAGGCCATGTGCTTCATGATGGACCCCAACGTGGGCAAGAAGTGCTGCTACGTGCAGTTCCCGCAGCGGTTCGACGGCATTGACCCCAACGATCGATACGCCAACAACAACACTGTCTTCTTCGATGTGAGTCGTGAGAGCCCGTCCTTGTTATAAGGCTCGCGTTTTGTCTGAGGGAGGCCGTATGGCTGATGACGATCGGTACGCCAACAACCGCACCGTCTTCTTTGATGTGAGTCACGATACTCAGCTCCCCAGCCCCTCACCTGCAGCAACTCCGTCCTCCACTCGCACGCGCACTCATCCCACCCTCTTCCTCAACGTCTCCCACACCCCTTCACAGATCAACTTGCCGGGGCTGGACGGAGTCCAGGGGCCGTGCTACGTGGGTACTGGGTGCTGCTTCCGGCGGCGCGCGCTGTACGGCTACGACCCCCCCAAGGGCAAGGCGAAGCGCAACAAGTGCGGCGTGCTCTGCTCGTGCTTCTCGTGCTGCGGCGGGGGCCGCGCGGAGAAGGGCGGGCGGAAGGGGCGCAAGGGAGACGAGGACGAGGGGACCATGCCGCTGTACGACGGCGAGGAAGGTACGCTCACGTGCCATGGCTGCCCATGCATCCTAGTGCATCCGAGACTCCCACCTGGTGCCTCTGTCTACATGTGTTGCCCGCCTCTCATGCCACCCCTGCCTGCTTTGGATTCCTCTCTTACGTCTAGCCTTTCTGCTTCCTCCCCCATCTCTTCCCTCTCCCCCCCCCCCAACAGTGGGCGAGGGCGACAGCCTGGTAGCGTTGAAGAAGTTTGAGAAGAAGTTTGGGCAGTCCCCCGTCTTTGTGCTCTCCACGTTCCACGAGGGCGGCGGCGGCGTGGCGTCGGCCAGTGCAGGCTCCACTCTGAAGGAGGCGATTCACGTGATCTCGTGCGGCTATGAGGAGAAGACGGAGTGGGGCAAGGAGGTACGCATTGCTGTCTGCTCTCTCATCTGATCTCTGGTCCCACCACTGTTGCTTGTGCTAGTCTGGGGTTCTTGCTGTATAACCCTCTTACTCTCTCCTCGTCCTCTTTCTCTCTTTCTTGCTCTCGTGCAGCTCGGGTGGATCTACGGGTCGGTGACAGAGGATATTCTGACGGGCTTTAAGATGCACTGCCGCGGGTGGCGCTCCATCTACTGCAAGCCCAAGCGCCCCATCTTCAAGGGAGGCGCGCCCATCAATCTGTCGGACCGTCTGCAGCAGGTGCTGCGCTGGGCGCTGGGGTCAGTCGAGATCTTCCTGTCGCGGCATTGCCCCATCTGGTACGGGTGGAAGGGCAACAAGCTTAAGGTGCTGCAGCGCCTGTCGTACACCAACACAGTGGTCTACCCGTTCACGTCCTTCCCTCTGCTGGTGTACTGCACCATCCCCGCCATCTGCCTCTTTACAAACAAGTTCATTATCCCGACGCTGGACACGGCGTCCACGCTCTACTTCATCGCGCTCTTCATGACCATCTTCGCCACCGGCCTCCTGGAGATGCGGTGGAGCGGCGTGGGGATGACGGACTGGTGGCGCAACGAGCAGTTCTGGGTCATTGGAGGAGTCTCAGCACATCTCTTCGCCGTCTTCCAGGGCCTGCTGAAGGTGCTCGCCGGTATCGATACCAACTTCACTGTCACTGCCAAGCAGGCTGAAGACGGGGAGTTTGCCGAGCTCTACCTGTTCAAGTGGACTTCCCTCCTCATTCCCCCCCTCTTCCTCCTCATTATCAACTTCCTTGGGATTGTCTGCGGCGTGGCTATCGCCATGAACACGGGCGACGGCAACTGGGGTCCGCTGTTCGGCAAGCTCTTCTTCTCCTTCTGGGTCATCATGCACCTGTACCCTTTCATGAAGGGTCTCGGCGGCCGCAACCAGGCCATCCCCACCATTGTCATTGTGTGGTCGGTGCTGCTAGCGTCCATCTTCTCGCTGCTGTGGGTGAAGATCGACCCCTTCACCACCACCGCGCCCAACCCCAGTGAACAGCTGCAGCAGTGCGGCGTGTCGTGCTAGGCTCGGATGGTAGGAGCTTGTTTTCTTGCTAAGATATACATAATGATGAGTTGGCACTAAGCCATGGCAGGTTAGGTAGGGGTCTGGAAGTCTGGAAGTCTGGTTAGGTATTGAAGCAGCATCGTGTTGCTTCGTTTGTGCTTCTCTTTGGTGCCTTGTTCTCACGAGTGACATTGTAGGCGCCTGGGCAATGCCCAGGCTCGTAATGGAAATGCAATAGCTCTTGAGCACCTCATGATCTTAGGAGGCACTGCCAACTCAAGGACACTGTTGGGAGAATGCTGGGACTGTGAAGTGAAGTACCTCTAGTGGAACCTCTGACTATTCTGCAAAGAGTTGTTTGTGTTCGACAGAGTGGCAGAGGTACACGAGGCATGCAAATTAGACATGCATCAAACTAGACGTACAATGCAGCACAATGCAGTGCTTATAAGTACACCATCGTGGCACGAATCTGCCTGAGCTGGTAACACACGGTATTACGGATTGACCTTGAGAAAACAAGTGTGAAGTGCAGCAGGCACGGGCAGCAGCACCCACCCCCCTTTTGCTCTGTGTGATGACGACCGGCTCCTTTCCCTGCTTCCCGAGTCGCCTGGCCTCTGCTCTGCGGCTCTCCTCCCCACCTCCCCAGACTTGCTCACGGGTCGCACGGAACCGTCTCCTCCCACTACCCCAGTGGCTGCAACAGCGCTTGCTGCCAGGCTGTCAGTGGCGACTGCTGCAGTCTCGGCTCCGTTGGTGCCATTAGCTCTGTTGGTGCCATCAGCTCCGTTGGTGCTGTCAGCGCCATTCTTCAGCACATTACTGGATCGGGAGTGGGCTGTAACAGAGTGGCAGGCATCGGCTGGAGTGTAACAGTCGCTGCCATGGGCCCCACTGCCCCTGATGGACCTCCGTGGGCGAAGCGGATGAGTGCTGCCTGGGGAGGAGAGGACGAACCCCAAGGCGGGCGGTGAGGGATGGGAGGAACCGAGCCTCGAGACTGACAGCGGGGAGGAACCGAACGTGGAGAGTGAGAGTGAGGGAGAGGGAGTGACAGAGGAAGGCGAGATGGCGGAGAATGCGGGCGATGTGGCGACACTGAGAGGGGCCGTGCAGCAGGGAGCTTGGCAGTGTGAGGGGGCAGCGGGGGCAGCGGGCAGCAGAGAGCGCCAGTCCACAGGCGGAAAGGGGCACAGCTCTGGTAACGCGCCCACGCTTACAACACGCCCATGCCCACGTCTGCACGAGGCACCTGATGAGGCACCTGGCGAGGCACCTGACGAGGCACCTAAGGCACCTGAGGAGGCACCTGAAGGGGAACATGGCGCCTGTTCACTACTCCGAGGCTGAGCGCCAGATCCGCTCACTCCTGTCTCACCAGGGCCGTTTTCGCGCCCAGATCCGTCCACGTCGCTGCACCCAAGGCTGCTTTCTTGCGCCCCGCACTCCCCCTCGTCACTGCAGCTGTCTGCCGCTCCGCGCTCCCCCAGGTCCCCGCAGCTGAGGCTGCACTCATACCTTTCCGCCCACCATCCGCGGCTGCGCGCTGTCTCCGCCGCCAGCACCGCCACAGCTTGCGGATCCGGGTGGCGGAAGCTCTGGCTGCGCCACTCCGCCACCGCGCGCGCGAGCTCCTCGCTGGCCTCGTGGGCCATGCGGCGGAGGCGGTGGCGGCGACGGCGGCGCATCTCGTTCTCGTTGCGGATGTGGTGGTCGGCGGACACGTCCGTGGCAATGACGCCGTGCTGCGCTAAGTGGATAATCTCCTCGTGTCGAACAGTGCGCCAGTCAATAGCGGGGATGGGGCAAACAGGAGTGGCGTCCATTGCGCTTGAAGCGCAGTTACCAAGGCTAGCCGCGTTTCCGAATCCGAATGAAGAGATTTAATGCAAGCCAAGATCTAGTCGCCGCAAGGCTCGGAACTGCTTTTGAGTCGATTAATAAACGAGTCGCCGCAAGGCTCTGGACTTGAATGCTGCTCTGGCACTTCGGGCGGGGTGGGATGCGACAAAGGTCCGTTGAGCGCAAGCTCGTTCAGCCTTGCGTATAGCGAGCTCGCCTCAGTCGCTGCATCGTCGACCCGAGCTTTCGCGGATTGCGACGCGCAGCGCATGCTGGCAAGTTGCATGACTCCTGCTAGCCAGAGCCCCGTTCCATGACTCCTACGTGCCTCGTGCTGGGCCGCTACGAGACCGGCGAGTTTGTTCACGAGATTCTTGTTGCGGTTCAAGCAGTGAACGGTCATTGCCACGTTTCGCAGAGACTTTGGTCTGCCTAAATTTGGTCACGCTTGCGGCAGAAATGGCCTTGCAGCCAGCGCATGGTTCGCGAATTCACGTCAGCCATCGCACAGCCATGATTCGCTAACGCACGAAATCACAGAGCCAGCTATAAATGAGATTCCTGCACAGGTTGGCTGGACAGTCATGATAGAGTGGGAGTGAGGGAGCTGCATTACAGAAACAACGAGAGGGAGTGGCTGCATTGGGCTCAGGTGTCAAGGAGCTTGAGGTGGCACCTGGCTCTGAGCGGAGGAAGGATGGGCGGCAGGTAAGTGGCTTGGGTTCTCCAATTGTTCTGCTCTCAGGCCCTGACCTGATCAGTAGGCCGATATTCCGGAATGCGGACGGTGTGAAGTAAATGCGAGAGTAGGCTCGGAAATAGCTTAAAGCCAAGCAATCATTTTCATCACACCGAGCCTCCTGGTTTTGGGGGTTGTACCGAACACCAGAATAGGGAAGGCTGGAATACGGAATGTGGAAAGTGCACCAGCCAGCGGATGCGGGCAATATTTTTCCAACCGATGGTCGATGTGAATTCTAGCTTTCTAGCAAGAAGGGGGAATTCAACCCCACTTCCCGCACTACCTAACCGGGCGAATCAACGAAGGGAATCCGGAAAGCTTGCAGCGGCTGCCGCATTCCTCATTCCGTATTCTGGAATGACGGCAGGGCCTACGCCTTACTGTGAAACAGGGCCTCAGATTGCAGGTTTTTTACCCTGATTCAGGGTAAAATCAGGGCTTTTTCGGAGGGTGACCCTGATGAGACCGGATTTTTTTAAGACACCGGCCTGAAATTTCAGCGTTTTTTTAGGAGTGAACTCTGATCGATCAGCGTTACTAGTGTAGTGAGCCCTGTTTGTCCAGATTCTTGTAATAGCAGAATCGCAGCCCCCACCCCTCTGTCAAACATGTGTATTTGTCATGTTTGTATAGATTGTATAGGGTAGCCTTTTAGAGGGTACTGTCAAACATCTGTATTTGTCATGTTTGTATAGACTGTATAGGGTTACCTCTTAGAGGGTGCAACACTTAGGTATATTTGTGTGTACTCTCACTTTACCAATCATTCAATTCCAATTCTGATATGGTATCACGCGTAGGTAGGATCCCCCCCACCTACCGCTTCCGCTCATGCCCCCTAGCGCCCCTCCCAGGCCCCGTCGCGCTCCTCCCAGGCCCCCTAGCGCCCCTCCTCGGCCCCGTCGCGCTCCTCCCAGGCCTCGTCGCGCCCCTCCTGGGCTTCGTAGCGCCCCTCCTGGGCCCTGTAACGCCCCTCCCAGGCCCCGTCGCGCCCCTCCCAGGCCCCGTCGCGCTCCTCCCAGGCCCCCTCGCGCCCCTCCTGGGCCCCGTCGCGCTCCTCCCAGGCCCCGTAGCGCCCCGTCGCGCCCCTCCTGGGCCCCGTAGCGCCCCTCCTGGGCCTCGTCGCGCCCCTCCTGGGCTTCGTAGCGCCCCTCCTGGGCCCTGTAACGCCCCTCCCACGCCCCGTCGCGCCCCTCCCAGGCCCCGTCGCGCTCCTCCCAGGCCCCCTAGCGCCCCTCCTGGGCCCCGTCGCGCTCCTCCCAGGCCCCGTAGCGCCCCGTCGCGCCCCTCCTGGGCCCCGTAGCGCCCCTCCTGGGCCTCGTCGCGCCCCTCCTGGGCTTCGTAGCGCCCCTCCTGGGCCCTGTAACGCCCCTCCCACGCCCCGTCGCGCCCCTCCCAGGCCCCGTCGCGCTCCTCCCAGGCCCCCCCCTAGCGCCCCTCCTGGGTCTCGTCGCGCTCCGCCCAGGCCCCGTAGCGCCCCTCCTGGGCTCTGTCGCGCCCCTCCTGGGCCACGTCGCACCCTGCCCGACCCCGTCGCAGCCGCCAGGCCCCGTCGCGCCCGCCCGGCGCCGTCGCAGCCGCCCGGCCCTGTCGCGCCCGCCCGGCGCCGTCGCGCCCGCCCGGCCCCGTCGCAGCCGCCTGGCCCCGTCGCCCTTGCCTGGCCCCGTCGCAGCCGTCCGGCCCCGTCGCCCCCGCCCGGCCCCGTCCCACCCTGCCCGGCCCCGTCGCAGCCGCCCGGCCCCGTCGCACCCGCCCGGCCGCCGTCCCGCTCGCCCGGCCCCGTCGCACCGGCCCGGCCCTGCCGCACTCGCCCGGCCCCGTCGCCCCAGCCCGGCCCCGTCGCGCCTGCTCGGCCCCGTCGCCCCGTCCCGGCCCTGTCGCACCAGCCCGGCCCCGTCGCGCCCGCCCGGCCCCGTCGGGCCAGCCCCGGCCCCGTCCTCCTCACTGGTACGGTTCCCCCCCACCCCGCCCTGCGCCGTGCCGCCCCGCACCACACTGTACTGCCTGGCACCGCACTACCCCGCACTACACCGCACTGCACCGCACTGCACCGCACTGTACCGCACTGCACCGCACTGTACCGCACTGCACCGCACTGCACCGCACTGCACAGCACTGCACCGCACTGCACTGCCCTGCACTGCACTGGACTGTTCCTAATGGCGGCGGAGCTTCGCTTCGACGCTGAAGGTCAGCCCCTAGAGTTCGAGGCGTGGCTTGCCGACCTCCGCCGTCAACTCACTGGCCAGCGGCAGGATGGTGAACCGCTTTCCGCACACCTTGACAATACGCTCCCCTACCCAGACCCCCCTGCTATTCTGCCCGCTGACCCCACACCCACTGAGCGTGAGTCTACTGCTGCCACTGCCCGTGCGCGCTCTGTCTTGCTTTCTCGCGATGCTGTCGCCCAGCTTGCCATTAGCAACGCCCTCCCCCCGTCCGAGCGTCCTCGCTTTAGGTCCCTCACTACTGCTCAGGCATACTTAGATGCCGTCATCAAGCGCTATTCCACCCCTCCGGCTGCCTCGGTGGGTCGCCTGATCCTTCCGCTGCTCTTTCCTGACCTTGCATCTTTCCCCACTGTCTCTGACCTCGCTGCCCACCTGCGCTCGATAGATGAGACCTGGCGCGCTGCCTGCACTGACGCCCAGCTTAGAGCCCATCAGCCGCCCATTACCTCTACCCTCTACCTGCTTGCCACCCGCCTCCCTGACCGCCTTGCTGTCGCCCGCGACCGCTTTCTTAGCGTTCACCCCGCAGACCTCACCCTCACTGACTTTGTAGACACCCTGACTGTAATAGAGACCCGTCACCGCTCCATTGCCCAGGCGAGCGGTGTCGTGCCGGTCCCTATCTTTAAGGGTTGTGCCCCCGCTCAGTGCACCTTCTCCGACGGCTCTGCCGCAGTGGCTGAGACTGCTGCTGCAGCGCAGGTCCGTTCGGGGAAGGGCCGCCGCCCCAAGGCTGGGCGCGGCGGAGGAGGCGGCGGGGGTGCGGGCGGGGGTAGTGGTGGGGTCGGGTCGCCTGGTGCTGGAGTGGACGAGGGGACCCTGCCCAATTCAGCTGAGTCGCCGCCCCTGCAGGTGCAGCAGCCGCAGCAGCCGCCGCAGTCGCAGCCTTCGCAGCAGCCGCAGCAGCCGTCGCAAACGCGGCAGACGAGTGTCCTCCCGCCCGGGTGGCCCGGCGCTGGCGGTGGCCGGGCGCGTGGTGGTGTGCCGCGTGGTGGCTCTGGCGGCGGGCGTTGTCAGTACGAGATCCAGACCGATCCTCGCCGCGGCTTCGTTTGCGGTAAGCTCGGTCACTCCACTCCCTGCTGTTTTCGTCGCCTGGACGACCTCTTTCGTCAGCGCTTCGGCCCGTCGCCAGACCTCCCGGACTGGCACAGTTTGCTTAGTCGTCAGATTCAGATTTTTGATATGGACATGGATGCCATTGTTTCTGCTCTGCATGTGATGTATGCTGATGAATCTAGTGTGCTTCCCGCTTATTACTCACTGTTGCCTAGTGTATGTGTGCCTAGCTTAGCCTCCCCTGCTGCGTCAGGCGTAGGATCCCCTGCTTTGTGTAGTCTTGGTGCTTCCGCCGTCGTTCCGTCGCCAGACCCCTCGGCTTCGCTTTCCTTCACCTTGGACTCTGGCGCCTCTCGGTGTTTCTTCCGCGACTCTACCACCCTGACGCCGCTTCCTGTTCCTGCTGCCGTTTCTCTTGCTGACCCATCCGGCGGTCCGGTAGTCGCCCGCAGTTCCACCACCCTTCCCTGTCCGGCAGTTCCTTCGGGTTCTCTTACAGGTCTGTATATCCCCTCATTCTCCAGGAACCTAGTTGGTGTCGGCTGCCTCCAGGACCTTGGCGTCACCACTACGTTCCCTAATCACGAGCGGTATGCTGTCTGTACCGAGGCCGCCACTGGTGCCCCCCTGTCCACGTTCCCCGGGGACCCGGTGTCCGGCCTGTTCACTCTGGACACCGTGACCCCCCCGGCTGGAGCGCCCCCTCAGGTGGCTGCGTCTACCCAGGTTGCTGCTGCCTGCTCCTGTCGCTCCCTCACTCACCCGACCCTCCTGTGGCACCACCGCCTAGGTCACCCTGCGCTCCCGCGTCTGCGTCACATGTCTCAGCACGGTCTCGTCCTTGGTCTCCCAGGTTCGCTCCCCGCGTTTCCCTCCTCTCCAGCCCCACCTTGCACGCCTTGTGTCGAGGGTCGGCTTCGTCGTGCCCCTCACTCCTCCTCGTTTCCCCCTACCGCCGCGCCGCTGCAGACCCTGCACCTGGACGTCTGGGGCCCCGCCCCCGTCCCTGGGCCGCGTCGAGAGCGCTACTTCCTTGTGCTTGTCGACGACTTCACTCGTTACACCACAGTCTTTCCCCTGGAGCGCAAGGCCGACGTGCCTGGCGCTCTCATCCCCTGGCTTGTCTCTGCGCGTGTCCACCGCGGTCTCCCTGTCTTGCGTCTTCACTCAGACCATGGTGGCGAGTTTGCCTCAGGTGTCCTTGGTCGCTTTTGTCGTGCGGAGGGCATCACCCAGACGTTCACCCTACCGGACTCCCCACAACAGAATGGGGTCGCTGAGCGACGCATCGGTTTGGTCATGGAGGTCGCTCGCACCTCCATGATCCATGCCGGTCACCCCATTTTCTGTGGCCGTTCGCTGTGCGCTACGCTTCTCACCAGCTTAACCTGTGGCCGCACCCTCAGCAGCCGCAGGTTTCGCCGACCCGTCTTTGGACTGGGTCTCCTGGTGACGCGTCTGCGTTCCACGTCTGGGGCTGCCTTGCTCACGTCCGTGCCTCCGGCACGGACAAGCTCACTGCCCGCACCCTTCCCTGCGTCTTCCTCGGTTTTCCCCTTGACGCGTCCGACTGGCACTTTTACCACCCGCCGTCTCACCGCTTCTTTCACTCTCGTGACGTCACCTTTGACGAGTCCGCCTCCTACTACCGCCGCTTTCCCCACCGTGGTCCCCCGGTTACCCCCCCCCTGTTCCTAGTCACTCCTTCCCCGATAGTCCCTGCCCCTCCTCCTCCTCCTCCCCGTCCCGCCCCCTCTGGTGTGTCCCACGTCACCCCCCTTCCGTCCGTGGACCCGGTTGAGGAGTCTTCTGCCTCTGGTGGCCCTCCTGTGCATTCCTCGCCGGCCGCCCCTCCCCAGGTGTCCCCTCCCCAGTCCCCTCCTCCACCGCCCCTACCGCTGCTGCAGCCGTCGTCGTCGCCGCCGCCGCCGCCGCCGCCGCCGCCGTCGCAGCCCCCGTTCGCCGACTCTGGGGGTGCTCGTCCCGGTCGCCCTGGGGGTGGTCCCTCTGGGGGTGCTGGTGTGGAGAGTGCCGGTGGTCGCCGAGGAGCAGCTTGCGGTCCAGGTGTCGCCGTTGTGCCGCCGCAGCAGCGGTCCCCGCCGGTGTCCGCCCTTCGCCTGCTCGGCCTTCCGTCCCCCGACCCTTCGTCGGTTCCTCCCCGACCGTCTCCTCCTCTTCCTGTCTACGGCCCTGTTTTCCCTCCGCCGGACTCGTCCCCGGCTCGTCTCCCCCCTCGTTCCCCTCCAGTGTCCCCTCCCCTGTCTCCTGACCCGACTCCTCCGTCGCACGTCTGGTCTCACCGCCCCTCCCGTGCTCGTCCTGCCTCGCCTGTCCTGCGCTCCCACCCTATGTTGCTTCGTTCCCACGCGTCTCGTCCTCCCCTTCTCCCGTCGCCTCCTCCGTCCTCCCTTGTTGTTGCGCCCCCCCCGCTGTCTGACTACCTTCGTGCCGCTCGTCCTCTCGTCCCTCGGGTCCTTGCCTCTCTCGTTACCGACCCGTCTGTTCCGGTCTCGTGCCTTGACGCTCTTGTCGCTGCTGTCGGTGACTTCGCCTCTACCCGCCGCCTTGACTACGCCACCGCTCTGGTCTCTGACCCTGCCTGTCCTCCGTCTGTCGGGGGTGCTCCTGCCCTTGGCAGTGACGTCCTGGAGGACCGCCAGTTCGAGCTTGCTTTCCTCTCCGAGGCTGCTCCCCATCTCTGTTCCATGCTGCTAGTCCCTGAGGGTGACCCAGACGCTTTCGACATCCCGACCCCTCGCACTTACGCTGAGGCGACTTTGGGACCCTGGGCCTCACAGTGGATAGCTGCCATGGAGCAGGAGATGGCATCTTGGAGATCCACCGGCACCTTCGTCGACGCAGTTCCCCCACCTGGGGTGAACGTAGTCGATGGCCGCTGGCTCTTCAAGGTGAAGCGCCCTCCTGGAGAGCCGCCTGTCTTCAAGGCGCGCTATGTGGCTAGAGGCTTCAGTCAGCGCGAGGGGGTGGACTTCTTCCAGACTTTCGCTCCGACCCCGAAGATGACTACTCTTCGGGTTCTGTTACACCTAGCTGCTCAGCGTGACTACGAGCTTCACTCCCTCGGCTTCTCCACTGCCTTCCTTCAGGGCAGCCTACACGAGCAGGTCTACCTGCGTCGCCCTCCGGGCTTTACTGGCACCTTCCCTCCTGGGACCCAGTGGCTCCTGCGGCGCCCCGTCTACGGCCTGCGCCAGGCTCCCCGTGAGTGGCACGACACTCTTCGTGCTACCCTTGCTGACCTGCAGTTCTTTCCGTCTTCCGCAGACCCTTCACTCTTCGTTCGTGCTGGCCAGACTCCGTTCTACATCCTTGTTTACGTCGACGACCTGGTCTTTGCCACGGCAGACAGGGACGCACTGGCCTCCGTGAAGGCAGAGCTGCTGAAGAGACACACCTGCACTGACCTTGGAGAACTGCGCCGTTACCTTGGCTTGCAGATCTCCAGGGACAGAGCTGTGCGCACCATCACCCTGACTCAGTCACACTTGGTGCGCCAGGTCCTTCAGAGGTTCAGCCTTCAGTTCTCCTCTGCACAGCCCACCCCTCTGCCTGTAGACCACAGACTCTCTGCTCCAGTACCTGAGGAGGTGGTAGAGCCCAGCGGCCCCTACGCAGAGCTGGTGGGTTGCCTCATGTACCTGATGACTTGCACTCGCCCAGATCTCGCATACCCTCTCAGCATCCTGGCGCGCTTTGTGGCCACAGGCAGACACCGACCGCAGCACTGGCGTGCCGCTAAGAGGGTTCTCGTTATCTTGCTAGTACATCGGGCATGGGGTTAGTGCTTGGAGGACGCAGGCCAGTGGTCCTTACTGGACACACAGACGCTTCGTGGGCAGACGACGCTGAGACACTCAGGTCTACCCATGGCTACTGCTTCAGCCTTGGCTCAGGTGCCGTCTCGTGGAGAGCTACTCGCTCCTCGTCTGTTGCACAGTCCAGCTGTGAGGCTGAGATCTACGCTGGTGCCATGGCGGCACAGGAGCTCCGCTGGCTGACCTTCTTGCTCACTGACTTAGGTGAGCGGCCTAGCTCTGCCCCGGTCCTGTTCGCTGACAACAGGGCCATGATCCTCCTGTGTCAGGAGCCTCGACTCGAGGGCAGAGCGAAGCACATTCAGCTGCGGTACTTCCTCCTGCGTGAGCTACAGCAGCGACGCCAGGCTCGCGTAGTACATTTGGCCTCTGGTGCCAACACAGCTGATATCTTTACGAAGGCGCTTGCGCCTAAAGATCATCAGCGGCACTGTGTACAGCTTGGTCTAGTTCCTGTCGCTTCTCACTTGCTAGGACCTTGACTTGTACTGTCCTTTATATGTATACTCAGTCTGGACTTGTGTCCTCTCCCAGTGGCTGGACTAGTAGTGCCGCCCTGGTCTTGTTCTTGCCTTGTCTGTACTCCTTCTGACTGGTCTCTCAAACCCTTGTCTCAGAGGTTGGACTAGTAGTGCCGCCCTGAGCTGCTTGTTTAGGGTATTCCCCTATGCAGTCTAGGGGGTGTGTCAAACATCTGTATTTGTCATGTTTGTATAGACTGTATAGGGTTACTTCTTAGAGGGTACAACACTTAGGTATATTTCTGTGTACTCTCACTTTACCAATCATTCAATTCCAATTCTGATAGGTACAACACTTAGGTATATCTGTGTGTACCCTCTCTCTAACATTATTCACTTCTTCAATTTCTGATATGGTATCACGCGTAGGTAGGATCCCCCCCACCTACCGCTTCCGCTCGCCCCCCCTAGCCCCGTCGCGACCCCCCCTAGCCTCGTCGCGCCCCTTCCTGGGACCCGTCGCGCCCCTCCCTGGGCCCCGTCGCGCCCCTTCCCGGGCCCCGTCGCGCCCCTCCCAGGCCCCGTCGTGCCCCTCCTGGGCCCCGTAGCGCTCCTCCTAGGCCCCGTAACGCCCCTCCTGGGCCTCGTCGCGCCCCTCCTGGGCTCCGTAGCGCCCCTCCTGGGCCCCGTCGCGCCCCTCCCAGGCCCCGTAGCGCCCCTCCTGGGCCCCGTAGCGCCCCTCCTGGGTCCCGTCGCGCCCCTCCCAGGCCCCGTAGTGCCCCTCTTGGGCCCCGTCGCGCCCCTCCCAGGCCCCGTAGCGCCCCTCCTGGGCCCCGTCGCGCCCCTCCTGGGCCCCGTAGCGCCCCTCCTGGGCCCCGTAGCGCCCCTTCTGGGCCCCGTCGCGCCCTTTCTGGGTCCTGTAGCGCCCCTCCTGGGCCCCGTCGCGCCCCTCCCAGGCCCCGTAGCGCCCCTCCTGGGTCCCGTCACGCCCCTCCCAGGCCCCGAAGCGCCTCTCCTGGGCCCCGTCGCGCCCCTCCTGGGCCCCTGCAGCGCCCCTCCTGGGCCCCCCGTCGCGCTCGCCCGGCCCCGTCGCACCAGCCCGGTCTCGTCGCACCAGCCCGGCCCCGTCCTGCTCGCCCGGCCCCATCGCACCCGCCTGGCCCCGTCGCACCCTGCCCGGCCCCGTCGCAGCCGCCCGGCCCCGTCGCACCCGCCCGGCCCCGTCGCGCCCGCCCGGCCCCGTCGCACCGGCCCGGCCGTGTCGCCCCCGCCCGGCCTCGTCGCCCCTGCCTGGCCCCGTCGCGCTCGCCCGGCCCCGTCGCCCCGGCCCGGCCCTGTCGCACCAGCCCGGCCCCGTCGCGCCCGCCCGGCCCCGTCGCGCCCGCCCGGCCCCGTTGTCCTCGCCCGGCCCGGTCGCACCTGCCCGGCCCCGCTGCCCCGGCCCCGTCCTTCTCCCTGGTACGGTTCCCTTCCACCCCGCCCTGCACTGCCCTGCACCGTACCGCCACGCACCACACTGTACTGCCTTACACCGCACTGCACCGCACTGCATCCCACTGCACCGCGCTGCACCGCACTGTACCGCACTGCACCGCATTGCACCGCACTGTACCGCACTGCACTGCACTGCACTGCCCTGCACCGCACTGGACTGTTCCTGATGGCGGCGGAGCTTCGCTTCGACGCTGAAGGTCAGCCCCTAGAGTTCGAGGCGTGGCTTGCCGACCTCCGCCGCCAACTCACTGGCCAGCGGCAGGATGGTGAACAACTTTCCGCACACCTTGACGGTACGCTCCCCTGCCCAGACCCCCCTGCTATTCTGCCCGCTGACCCCACACCCACTGAGCGTGAGTCTACTGCTGCCACTGCCCGTGCGCGCTCTGTCTCGCTTTCTCGCGATGCTGTCGCCCAGCTTGCCATTAGCAACGCCCTCCCCCCGTCCGAGCGTCCTCGCTTTAGGTCCCTCACTACTGCTCAGGCATACTTAGATGTCGTCATCAAGCGCTATTCCACCCCTCCGGCTGCCTCGGTGGGTCGCCTGATCCTCCCGCTGCTCTTTCCTGACCTTGCTTCTTTCCCCACTGTCTCTGACCTCGCTGCCCACCTGCGCTCGATAGAGGAGACCTGGCGCGCCGCCTGCACTGATGCACAGCTTAGAGCCCACCAGCCGCCCATTACCTCTACCCTCTACCTGCTTGCCACCCGCCTCCCTGACCGCCTTGCTGTCGCCCGCGACCGCTTCCTTAGCCTTCACCCTGCCGACCTCACCCTCACTGACTTTGTAGACACCTTGACTGTGATAGAGACCCGTCACCGCTCCATCGCCCAGGCGAGCGGTGTCGTGCCTGTCCCTATCTTTCAGGGTTGTGCCCCCGCCCAGTGTACCTTCTCCGACGGCTCTGTCGCAGTGGCTGAGACTGCTGCTGCAGCGCAGTTTCGTTCCGGGAAGGGCCGCCGCCCCAAGGTTGGGCGCGGCGGAGGCGGCGGCGGGGGTGCGGGAGGGGGTAGTGGTGGGGTCGGGTCGTCTGGTGCTGGAGCGGACGAGGGGACCCTGCCCAGTCCAGCTGAGCCGCCGCCCCTGCAGTTGCAGCAGCCGCAGCAGTTGCCGCAGTCGCAGCAGTTGCCGCAGTCGCAGCCGTCGCAGCAGCCGCCGCAGCCGTCGCAGACGCGGCAGACGAGTGTCCTCCCGCCCGGGTGGCCCGGCGCTGGCGGTGGCCGGGCGCGTGGTGGTGTGTCGAGTGGTAGCTCTGGCGGCGGGCGCTGTCAGTACCAGATCCAGACCGGTCCTCGCCGCGGCTTCGTTTGCGGTAAGATCGGTCACTCCACTCCCCGCTGTTTTCGTCGCCTGGACGACCTCTTTCGTCAGCGCTTCGGCCCGTCGCCAGACCTCCCAGACTAGCACAGTTTGCTTAGTCGTAAGATTCAGATCTTTGATATGGACATGGATGCCATTGTTTCTACTCTGCATGTGATGTATGCTAATGACTCTAGTGTGCTTCCCGCTTATTACTCACTGTTGCCTAGTGTAGGTGTGCCTAGTGTACCCTCCCCTGCTGCGTCAGGCGTAGGATCCTCTGCTTTGTGTAGTCTTGGTGCTTCCGCCGTCGTTCCGTCGCCAGACGCCTCTGCTTCGCTTTCCTTCACCTTGGACTCTGGCGCTTCTCGGTGTTTCTTCCGCGACTCCACCACCCTGACGCCGCTTCCCGTCCCTGCTGCCGTTTCTCTCGCTGACCCCTCTGGCGGTCCGGTAGTCGCCCGCAGTTCCACTACCCTTCCGTGTCCGGCGGTTCCTTCGGGCTCTCTTACAGGTCTGCATATCCCCTCGTTCTCCAGGAACCTAGTTGGTGTCGGCTGCCTCCAGGACCTTGGCGTCACCACTACGTTCCCTGGTCACGAGCGGTATGCTGTCTGTACCGAGGCCGCCACTGGTGCCCCTCTTTCCACGTTCCCCCGGGACCCGGTGTCCGGCCTGTTCACTCTGGACACCGTGACCCCCCCGGCTGGAGCGCTCACCGAGGTTGCTGCCGCCTGCTCCTGTCGGTCCCTCACTCACCCGACCCTCCTTTGGCACCACCGCCTAGGTCACCCTGCGCTCCAGCGTCTGCGTCACATGTCCCAGCACGGTCTTCTCCTTGGTCTCCCAGGTTCTCTCCCTGCGTTTCCCTCCTCCCCAGCCCCACCTTGCACGCCTTGTGTCGAGGGTCGGCTTCGCCGTGCCCCTCACTCCTCCTCGTTTCCCCCTACCGCCGCGCCGTTGCAGACCCTACACCTGGACGTATGGGGCCCCGCCCCTGTCCCTGGGCCGCGTCGAGAGCGCTACTTCCTTGTGCTTGTCGACGACTTCACACGCTACACCACAGTCTTTCCCCTGGAGCGCAAGGCCGACGTGCCTGGCGCTCTCATCCCCTGGCTTGTCTCTGCGCGTGTCCACCGCGGTCTCCCTGTCTTGCGTCTTCACTCAGACCGTGGTGGCGAGTTTGCCTCAGGTGTCCTTGGTCGCTTTTGTCGTGCGGAGGGCATCACCCAGATGTTCACCCTACCGGACTCCCCACAGCAGAATGGGGTCGCTGAGCGACGCATCGGTTTGGTCATGGAGGTGGCTCGCACCTCCATGATCCATGCCGGTGCACCCCATTTTCTGTGGCCGTTCGCTGTGCGCTACGCTTCTCACCAGCTTAACCTGTGGCCGCACCCTCAGCAGCCGCAGGTTTCGCCAACCCGTCTTTGGACTGGGTCTCCTGGTGACGCGTCTGCGTTCCACGTCTGGGGCTGCCTTGCTCACGTCCGTGCCTCCGGCACAGACAAGCTCACTGCCCGCACCCTTCCCTGCGTCTTCCTCGGTTTTCCCCTTGACGCGTCCGACTGGCACTTTTACCACCCGCCGTCTCACCGCTTCTTTCACTCTCGTGACGTCACCTTTGACGAGCCCGTCTCCTACTACCGTCGCTTCCCCCACCGTGGTCCCCCGGTTCCTCCCCCCCTGTTCCTGGTCCCTCCTTCCCCGGTAGTCCCTGCCCCTCCTCCTCCTCCTCCCTGTCCCGCCCCCTCTGGTGTGTCCCACGTCACCCCCCGTCCGTCGGTGGACCCGGTTGAGGAGTCTTCTGACTCTGGTGGCCCTCCTGTGCAGTCCTCGTCAGCCGCCCCTCCCCTGGCGTCCCCTTCCCAGTCCCCTCCTCCACCGCTTCTGCCGTCGCTGCAGCCGTCTTTGCCGCCGCCGCCGCCGCCGCCGCTGCCATCGCAGCACCCGTTCGCTGCCTCTGGGGGTGCTCGTCCCGGTAGCCCTGGGGGTGGTCCCTCTGGGGGTGCTGGTGTGGAGAGTGTCGGGGGTTGCCGAGGAGCAGCTAGCGGTCCCGGTGTCGCCGTTGTGCCACCGCAGCAGCAGTCCCCGCCGGTGTCAGCCCTTCGCCTGCTCGGCCTGCCGTCCCCCGACCCTGCGTCGGTTCCTCCCCGACCGTCTCCTCCTCTTCCTGTCTACGGCCCTGTTTTCCCTCCGCCGGACTCGTCCCCGGCTCGTCTCCCCCCTCGTTCCCCTCCTGTGTCCCCTCCCCTGTCTCCTGACCCGACTCCTCCGTCGCACGTCTGGTCTCACCGTCCCTCCCGTGCTCGTCCTGCCTCGCCTGTCCTGCGCTCCCACCCTATGTTGCTTCGTTCCCACGCGTCTCGTCCTCCCCTTCTGCCGTCGCCTCCTCCTTCCTCCCTTGTTGTTGCACCCCCCCCCGCTGTCTGACTACCTTCGTGCCGCTCGTCCTCTAGTTCCTCGCGTCCTTGCCTCTCTCGTTACCGACCCGTCTGTTCCGGCCTCGTGCCTTGACGCCCTTATCGCTGCTGTCGCTGACTTCGCCTCTTCCCGCCGCCTTGACTACGCCTCCGCTCTGGTCTCTGACCCTGCCTGTCCTCCGTCTGTCGGGGGTGCTCCTACCCTTGGCAGTGACGTCCTGGAGGACCGCCGGTTCGAGCTTGCCTTCCTCTCCGAGGCTGCTCCCCATCTCTGTTCCATGCTGCTAGTCCCTGAGGGTGACCCAGACGCTTTTGACATCCCGACCCCTCGCACTTACGCTGAGACGACCTCGGGACCCTGGGCCTCACAGTGGATAGCTGCCATGGAGCAGGAGATGGCATCTTGGAGATCCACCGGCACCTTCGTCGACGCAGTTCCCCCGCCTGGGGTGAACGTAGTCGATGGCCGCTGGCTCTTCAAGGTGAAGCGCCCTCCTGGAGAGCCGCCTGTGTTCAAGGCGCGCTCCATGGCTAGAGGCTTCAGTCAGCGCGAGGGGGTGGACTTCTTCCAGACCTTCGCTCCGACCCCGAAGATGACTACTCTTCGGGTTCTGTTACACCTAGCTACTCAGCGTGACTACGAGCTTCACTCCCTCGACTTCTCCACTGCCTTCCTTCAGGGCAGCCTACACGAGCAGGTCTACCTACGTCGCCCTCCGGGCTTTACTGGTACCTTCCCTCCTGGGACCCAGTGGCTCCTGCGGCGCCCCGTCTACGGCCTGCGCCAGGCTCCCCGTGAGTGGCACGACACTCTCCGTGCTACGCTTGCTGACCTGCAGTTCTTTCCGTCTTCCGCAGACCCTTCCCTCTTCGTTCGTGCTGGCCAGACTCCGTTCTACATCCTTGTTTACGTCGACGACCTGGTCTTTGCCACAGCAGACAGGGACGCACTGGCCTCCGTGAAGGCAGAGCTGCTGAAGAGACACACCTGCACTGACCTTGGAGAACTGCGCCGTTACCTTGGCTTGCAGATCTCCAGGGACAGAGCTGCGCGCACCATCACCCTGACTCAGTCACACTTGGTGCGCCAGGTCCTTCAGAGGTTCAGCCTTCAGTTCTCCTCTGCACAGCCCACCCCTCTGCCTGTAGACCACAGGCTCTCCGCTCCAGTGTCTGAGGAGTTGGTAGAGCCCAGCGGCCCCTACGCAGAGCTGGTGGGTTGCCTCATGTACCTGATGACTTGCACTCGCCCAGATCTCGCATACCCTCTCAGCATCCTGGCTCGTTTTGTGGCCACAGGCAGACACCGACCGCAGCACTGGTCTGCGGCTAAGAGGGTTCTGTGTTATCTTGCTAGTACATCGGGCATGGGGTTAGTGCTTGGAGGACGCAGGCCAGTGGTCCTTACTGGACACACAGACGCTTCGTGGGCAGACGACGCTGAGACACTCAGGTCTACCCATGGCTACTGCTTCAGCCTTGGCTCAGGTGCCGTCTCGTGGAGAGCTACTCGCTCCTCGTCTGTGGCGCAGTCCAGCTGTGAGGCTGAGATCTACGCTGGCGCCATGGCGGCACAGGAGCTCCGCTGGCTGACCTTCTTGCTCACTGACTTAGGTGAGCGGCCTAGCTCTGCCCCGGTCCTGTTCGCTGACAACAGGGCCATGATCCTCCTGTGTCAGGAGCCTCGACTCGAGGGCAGAGCGAAGCACATTCAGCTGCGGTACTTCCTCCTGCGTGAGCTACAGCAGCGACGTCAGGCTCGCGTAGTACACTTGGCCTCAGGTGCCAACACGGCTGATATCTTTACGAAGGCGCTTGCGCCTAAAGATCATCAGCGGCACTGTGTACAGCTTGGTCTAGTTCCTGTAGCCTCTCACTTGCTAGGACCTTGACTTTGTACTGTCCTTTATATGTATACTCAGACTGGACTTGTGTCCTCTCCCAGTGGCTGGACTAGTAGTGCCGCCCTGCTCTTGTTCTTGCCTTGTCTGTACTCCTTCTGACTGGTCTCTCAGACCCTTGTCTCAGAGGTTGGACTAGTAGTGCCGCCCTGAGCTGCTTGTTTAGGACATTCCCCTATGCAGTCTAGGGGGTGTGTCAAACATGTGTATTTGTCATGTTTGTATAGACTGTATAGGGTAGCCTCTTAGAGGGTACAATACTTAGGTATATCTGTGTGTACCCTCTCTCTAACATTATTCACTTCTTCAATTTCTGATACCCTCCACCCGTAATTTCCGTGAGTTTCCCCTATCAACTTATACATATGTTCAATGTAGAAGTTATAGGCTAGACTAGGTGTGTGCTTCTAGTGAGTACAATCCGACAGGTATATGTTCTAGGTTTCTCCTTCTAGTAATCATTCACGTATTCTGACATCCCCAACCGCCCCTTGTCAATCCCGCCGACTTGAATGCGGCCGTCCATTTTTGTTTCCGACGCGGTCGTACTTTCAGAGCCCAATCCTAGCCTTGGTCCCTCTGCGCCTGCTGCCATTGAGAACCCTGCTACCGCATAACCTCGGAAAATAATGTGTCAACAAGTGACGAGTGAACTGGCTAAAATAGGGCACGGGCGTGCTAGAATGAGTTAAGGCGAGAACCTCGGGACGTGAGATGGTTTGGATGGTTGGCGAGGGTATCAGAACGTGAATCGGGGAGCTTTGGGCCGACAATATAGGCCGAACCTGCGAGTTCGAGGTCTTCGGGTGTACGCGCTGTAGTTTAGCACAATAAGGAATGTTAATTCCTTACAAGGAAGACATGCAGTTACGGCCGCACCAAACGACCACTTACTGCAGAGCCCCCGATAAATGGACGTCTGTTCGCGTTCGGCGTAACGAACTGCATTGTAGTGCCCTGATTTTGCTAGCCAGTGACTGCTATTTGATTGGGCAACGAGAGCGGAGAGGCTTTCCATCTATCGCACAACCAAACTCTCGCAAGGTTTTCTCGAATGTTTCGCCAGTAAAAGTCCCGCGGGGACTTCCCGTTTCAGGACGAAGTCAATGCTTTCCACCTTCATTGTTCGCCCCAGCGAAGATGCGTTTTCAGGGGCTCACCTTGAGTTTCATTTACACTAGCGGAAAGTTTTGCTTCTACGGTTTCATGACGCACTGAACCAATCCCACCAATGCCCGAAATGAACGTCAGACACGCCCTCATCTATGATTTTTTAGTGCGCAGTACTGCACACTGCCTGTGCGAGGACCATGCGACCACGCGAGCGTGCAAACGAACCATGCCAGCTGTAATGCGAGCACATTCAGCTATTTTTCCTCGAGAGAGATCTGTCACTCGCCCACAGACGGTCGTACTATACTGTATGCGAGATTAGAGTCTCCGAAAGGATTGTCGCCAGTTCGTAAATTCTTGTTCTGGGGACCAGATCAGATCAAGAGACATACTGCGCGTACCCGTTATAGTGAGCATTGTTTTGCCAAAATTGCGTTGACCACTGCATGATAGGTGTCTGAGCTGTAGTACCCGCCCTACGTTTGATGGTTGGAAAGCAACCTACCAATTACGATAGTGCATGATACTGGGCTGCATGGAGCCAGATGCTTTCCTCAACAAATTGCGCCTCATATCTACAGGGATGTATTATGTGGAGCCTGGAAGTCGAAGTTGTAGGCTGTGCCTGATGATTCATGGGTGGTATGCTGGGCTGAGCCTGATGTTTGTAGGTAATATGTTATTCGCTGACAGACCTGGGGACAACCTGTCAGTGGTACGCTTGGCAAGGTGCATGCCATTGTTGTGTGTGGTGTGCCAGAACTTGCAACCTGTTTGAGCCATACCATACCATACCTTACCTTACCTCTCACTTATAATGTTTCTCGTACACAATTCACTAGGTATTCCTCCTACCCCACCCTCTAGCTACGGTAACAATATTGTACTGCTACAGTAGGCTGGGCATAGCAACTACAACTGCTATACTGCAATTGAGCTTCCAGGTATGCATGTGCTTCCAATACGACAAAAGAACCTGTCAGGGAAGGCAAAGGCAGGTAGAGAGGATAGGATAAGTGCAGGACACAGGAGCCAAGCAATGCACCAAGTTTAGATTGAAACTTGAAATTACTCACACTGGATAGCAAAGGCATGGGGCCTACCTCGCCTCCCCTTGTGCTGCTGCCGCACATGCCGTTGCTGCTGCCATCCAGAGCTGCAGACAGCAGAGATCGATAGAGTAGTGGAGAAAAATGGGTTGAAGGGCAATCACGGCAAGGAATATTGTAACAAGAAAGCACAGGAAAAGGCAAGGAAATGAACGGCCAATGGCAGAAGGGCACTAGAGGGCAGTCCACACCCATCCACGTGCCTCGGGCACGGCAGCAGCCTGGCGAAGACACATGAGGAGTGGGGGATGGGGAGGGGTGGAGGATATGGAAGGGGAGGGAGGAGTGCGGGGAGGAGTGGGGGTGGAGGGTTAGTGCATGCAAAAGAATTAGATTGTACACACAACAAGAAGCGGACAGACAATAGGCGCGCTAATGGACATGTTCTCTCCCCCCCACCTCCCTTGCCCCGCGCACGTACCTTGGAGTACTCCTGGCAGAGCGTCTGCCTGTGCATCATGCTGCCTTACTCTTACAGCAGCAAGCTGGCATGGCAGATGAATGTAGTAGATGCATGCAGCGGACGGTTTGCCTGTGCGGCAGCGCTGCTGTCCGCGCTGCGTCCCCTCCGCACAGCAAAGGCACACACGAGTCAGTAATAGAAAGTGAACAGGCCAAGACTCGAGCAACCGAAAGCAGACTGGAGATGTTCTATACTGCGGCCTGGACAGACTTCATCCCTTCCCCCAAAAGCTCCCCCCCCCCCCTAGTTACCGAGAGGAGTCTAGGAGAAGGCGGGCGTTCGTGCAGCAGACTGCTGCCCCCCACGCACCACTCTGGCTCTGCCACCCCTACTCGCGTGCACACCACTCTTTGCGCTGTGCAGGCACATTGACAGATGGTCACATCTATGGCAGGGGCTCAATGGCGTGTAGGCCATGGGCACAAACGCACACACGCCCACATGCACATGCACACAAGCACAAGCGAGCAGCACAGACGAGAAAGGTTAGTGGCCATGAAAGAGCATGAAACGACTCGAGCAGACGTATGAGACTCGAGATGCTCTAAGGCGCTGCCTAGTCTTCGTGTTGCCCCCCAACCAGATTCGCACTCCACTTACTGACCAACTCGCTGGGAGCACACTGCTGCGTCCGTCCTCATTCCCGTGTCGGATGCCACAGGTGGGTGCGCCTGGCAGCGCAGAACGTCACGCTGGCAACGCTCCTATGGAAGCGCAGAAGGAGCATGCTTTCCAGAGGGAGGAGCGACAGCCTACTCTCCTGTGGAGGCTTGTACGGCACGCAGCACGGCCACAGAGACAGAAACACACGGAGAACAAACGGCAGAGACAAGCACCAGAATGCACTTGTTAGCATCAGAGAGAGGCAAGGCATTGACTCGAGCAGAGGAAAGAGTTGAGACGCCCTGCGTGCGAGCTACTCACCCTCCCATGGCGCGAGGCTCCACGCACTTACCGGGCACCTCCAGCAGCAGCAGGCATGCGGATGAATGGTGCGGAGGAATGGCACATGCGCGTGAGGCTGCCCGCATGCGGTGCGGGTGAAGGGACGACGATGTTGATGACGAAGCAACTTGCAGCGACCGCGAGGGATGGCATCATGTGAGAGCAGACTATGCCTTGTAGGCACTAGGCAACGCGCATACATGCCAGCGCACCCACTCGTACGCACGCACGCACAAGGACAGACAACAAGGCAGAATACACAAAGAGATGTTAGAAGTAGCAGCAGGAGAAGAACGACTCAGCAGAAACGTTTCACAACAGACGCTTTGCACAGCGGTGCCTAGAGACCTACTGTTCCCCCCACGGCCTCTTCTCCTCGCACTTACTGAGGCAAATCCAGCAACAGCAGGACGACGAGAGCAGCCGCAGGACGAGAGAAGCGATGCCTATGATCGGCACTCAGGAAGGCACAAGACAAGCAGGAAAGCAAGACAAAGGGATATTAGAAACCGCACCAGGAAAGGAAGACTTGAGCAAAAAAAATCCGACGAGGGACGCTTTGCACTGGCGATGCCTAGAGACCTACCCTCCCCCCCTCAGCCTCTTCCCCTCGGACTTACCGAGGCAACCCAGTAGCAGCAGGACTAGAGAAGTGACAGGTTTGCGTGACATATCCATTGTCTGAGAAGGCAAGGAGGTGACGGGCTAGTGACTGCGGTCACTGCGACGAACTGGGCGCTCCTTGAAGGACCCTGCTGCCACTTGCCGAAAGCGGGGTTACCACTCGGCAGACGCATCAGCATCGAAGCAAGCTGAGCAATGGCAGATGCTAAAGCGAGTCAGCTTCCGGTATACATCGGCAAGTTCGAAAGGAGCCGGTGGGAAAAGATGAACGGACGAGTTTGAAGAAAATGGAGTACACGCTGGTCTAAGCGAACGACCACGGATAGTCGATGCCTAAGCGTTCCGAAGGTCAGCTGCTAGTAATAGCGACGACGGTTAGGGAAGGGACAGCTAACAAGGTTTTGTCAAATTATATATGTTATATAACTGTAGACTTGGTAGGCGTTACTGAAACTTACTGTAGAGGGTACAACACCCCTCCTTGTATCCCTCTCTCTTCTATTCTCGACCCCATTTTCTCTCGTAACTTTCTCTCCTAGCTAAACCCTCACGCCATTTCATGGCTTCCTAGCTATCTAGCTTTCGTGACATGGTATCAGAGCAGGTTGCCCTTCCTAGGCCTGCTCCCTACGCTTCCGCTGCGCACTCCTCCTCTCCCTCTCGCACTGCCATGGCGGCCGCGTCGTGCTGTTGTGTCGGCGTCGTCGTCCCGCCGGCCGCGTCGTGCTGCCGCGGCCGTTCCGTCGCGCTGCCGTGGCGCCGCGCTGTCGTGGCGTGGACGTCACGCCGTGGCGGCGTCATCGATGTCGAGCCGTGGCGGCGTGACGGCGCCGTCGACATCGGCCGTGGCGGCATTGTCGACGTCGAGCCGTGACGGCGTGATGGTGCCGTCGTGCTGCCAGCGCGCGTATGGCACAGCCGGAAGCGGCCAGCGCCCCGTTTTAGGCGCCGCCAGTCCTGACGCCCGCACGCTAGCCACGGGCATGATGCTGGACCACGCCCTCCCCCCCCCCCCCCCTTTTCCCCTGCATCCCCTCCTCCTTGTCACAGCCGACGCCTGACTCGTGAGGGTCTTCCCCATCGTCGCGGAGCTTTGCCACGCCGCCGAGAGGGCGGGCGCCGCTGCCGTCAACGCTGTCGTCGAAGCCGCCGCCGCCGCCGCTGTCACCGCTGGCCTGTTGCCGCCGCACGCCGCCGCCGCTGTCGTCACTGCCGC
Organism: Closterium sp. NIES-67; assembly: GCA_027943415.1. NCBI lineage: Eukaryota > Viridiplantae > Streptophyta > Zygnematophyceae > Desmidiales > Closteriaceae > Closterium > Closterium sp. NIES-67. The sequence continues at coordinate 536,969 of BQMB01001598.1, read as the reverse complement.
CGCTGCCGCCATCGCCATCTCCCGAGCCGTGGGGTTGGTCATGTCGGAGTACTCGTGGCTGCTGCTGGAAATTGGGGGTGCTAGGTTAGGGGGTGTGGGTGTGTGTGGGTTCTTCTACTACCAAGCATAGGGGGTGTGTTAAATTATATATGTTATATAATTGTAGGCTTGGTAGGCGTTACCGAAATTTACTGTAGAGGGTACAACATCCCTCCTTGTATCCCTCTCTCTTCTATTCTCGACCCCCTTTTCTCTCGTAACTTTCTCTCCTAGCTAAACCCTCACGCCATTTTATGGCTTCCTAGCTACCTAGCTTTCGTGACAGGTTTTCCATTGACAGCCATGAGTGGAGCGATGAAAAAGAAGCCGGCTCTGATTAGGAGGAAGAAAGCTTCATCTCTGGAAAGAAACTGGCTGAAGGAGGAACTGGTTAGACACGAGCGTGGTTTCAGGGGAGTGGTGAAAGTTGGAGGTGTCAGAACCGACCTACGCGACTTACGCTAGGTACTTTATCGTAAATCCTCAAATAGTAGAAAATACAAGCGCGAACTCCAAAAACGAGAGCGATGACTAACGAGAACTTTCGCCGTGAAAACCGGCGAAGAATGGCGAACGGACTAGTTGGCTAAGAAACTGGGAAGTCGGATGGAATTCACTGATATAAGTTTACCATGATACCCTCTGAGGGACAAATCCAAGCACAAAGGAATGAGGAGAGCAGGACTTGAGTGAGGGGGGTGGCTGTGGTGCTGGTGCTAGAGTTTTGTTTGGCAGAGATCGGTGGGGTTGGGTGAGTTCTGGTTGAGTGAGTTTTGCTTGGGTGAGGTTTGGCCCAGGCGTGAAATGCATATGGATTTGAGAAAGGTGGGCGAAAAATGGTGTAAGGGCTGGCTGCGCGGCGGTCTCTGGGGCGAATTGAATTGTGTGCGAAACGCATTGGATTTCGCACGCCGCAGCGTACCCATTGTCAAACATATATTGTATGTTTCTGTAGACTATAGGGTTGTGCCTTAGGGAGTACAACCCATTACTGTAGGTTATATTCTCTTGTATGCCTTGTTCTAGACATTCTTTCACTTGAACATGGTATCATGAGTAGGTAGGTCCCATCCCCCCCCCCCCCCCCCCACCTAGCGCTTCCGCCCTAGGTCCTAGCCGCCTCGTCGCCCCGTGGCCCGTCACCTAGCGGCCCCGCGGCCCCGTCACCTAGCGGCCCCGCGGCCTCGTCCCCTAGCAGCCCCGCGGCCCCGTCACCTCGCGGCCCCGCGGCCCCGTCACCTAGCGGCCCCGTGGCCCCGTCCCCTAGCGGCCCTGCGGCCCCGTCACCTCGAGGCCCTGCGACCCCGTCCCCTAGCGGCCCCGCGGCCGCGTCCCCTAGCGGCCCTGCGGCCCCGTCACCTAGCGGCCCCACAGCCTCGTCCCCTAGCGGCCCCGCGGCCCCGCGGCCCCGTCCCCTAGCGGCCCCGCGGCCCTGTCCCCTAGCGGCCTCGCGGCCCCGTCACCTAGCGGCCCCGCGGCCCCGTCCCGTAGCGGCCCCGCGGCCCCGTCACCTTGCGGACCCGTAGCCCCGTCACCTTGCGGCCCCGCGACCCCATCACCTCGTGGCTCCCCCTCCTAGCCGCCCCCCCCCCCCCACACCCAGCCGGCCCCGCCTCCTAGGCGGCCTCGTCGCCCAGCCGGCCCCGTCTCCCTGCCGGCCCCGCCTCTTTGCCGGCCGCGTCGCCTTGCTGCCCGCGGCCCCGTCTTCTAGATGCCTCGCCGCCGTCCTCGGCCCCTCTGCAACGCGCTGCACCGCCCAGCACCGCTCTGCATCGTTCTGCACCGCACTGCATCGCCCTGCACCGCACTGCACTGCACCCTACCGTACTGCACCTCCCTCCACCGCACAGTACCGCACTGCACCGCACATCACCGCTTTCCGCCGTGCTCTCTTGCACAGTATTGACTTTCTCCTGCTGCTACAACCATGATGGCGGACTCGGTCCTGTGTTTTGATGCTGAGGGGCAGCCGATTGAGTTCGACTCATGGCTCATCGACCTCCAGCGACATCTGACTACACTGAGGCCACCTCGGGGCCCTGGGCCTCTCAGTGAATAGTTGCCATAGAGCAGGAGATGGCATCTTGGAGATCCACCGGTACCTTCGTCGACGCAGTTCCCCCACCTGGGGTGAACGTAATCGATGGCCGGTGGCTATTCAAGGTAAAGCGCCCCCCTGGAGAGCCGCCTGTCTTCAAGGCGCGCTACGTCGCTCGAGGCTTCAGTCTGCGTGAGGGGGTGGACTTCTTTCAGACCTTCGCCCCGACCCCGAAGATGACCATTCTTCGGGCGCTGCTACACGTAGCAGCACAGCGTGACTACGAGCTGCACTCCTTTGACTTCTCCACAGCTTTCCTCTAGGGCAGTCTACACAAGCAGGCCTACCTGCGCCGCCCCCAGGGCTTCTCCGCTACCTTCCCCCTTGGCACCGAGTGGCTCCTCCGGCGCCCCATCTACGGCTTGCAACAGGCGCCTCGTGAGTGGCACGACACGCTGCGTGCTATACTTGCTGACTTGCAGTTCTTCCTTTCATTTGCAAACCCCTCGCTCGTTGTCCGTTCCGGCCAGACTCCGTCCTACATCCTTGTCTACGTAGACGACCTGGTCTTTGCTACTGCAGACAGATACGCACTGGCCGCCGTGAAGGCCGAGCTGCTGAGGAGACACACCTGCACTGACCTAGGAGAGCTGCGCCGCTACCTTGGCTTGCAGATCCCCAGGGGCAGAGCAGCGCGCACTATCACTCTGTCACAGTCACACTTGGTGCACCAGGTCCTTCAGAGGTTCAGCCTTCAGTTCTCTTTCGCATAGCCCACCCCTCTGTCAGTAGACGACAGACTCTCTGCCCCAAACCCTGAAGAGGCTGTATAGCCTAGTGGTCCCTACTCAGAGCTGGTGGGTTGCCTCATGTACCTGATGACTTACACTCGTCCAGATCTCGCATACCCTCTCAGCATCCTGGCTCGCTTTGTGGCCCCAGGCAGACACCGACCACAGCACTGGTCGGCAGCTACGAGGGTTTTACGTTATTTAGCAAGTACATCGGGCATGGGGCTAGTGCTAGGAGGACAGAGACCAGTGGTCCTTACTGGACACACAGACGCTTCTTGGGCAAACGACGCCGAGACTCTGAGGTCCTCACAGGGCTACTCCTTTAGCCTTGGTGCAGGTGCCATCTCGTGGAGGTCCACCCGTTCCTCGTCTGTTGCCCAGTCTAGCTCTGAGGCTAAGATCTACGCAGGTCCCATGGCGGCACAGGAGCTCCTCTGGCTGACCTTCTTGCTCACCGACTTGGGTGAGCGGCCTAGCTCTGCCCCGGTTCTGTATGCTGACAACAGGGCCATGATCCTCCTGTGTCAGGAGCCACGACTTGAGGGCAGAGCGAAGCACATCCAGCTGCGGTACTTCCTCCTGTGCGAGCTGCAGCAGCGTCGCCAGGCTCGTGTAGTACACTTGGCCTCAGGTGCCAACATAGCTGATATCTTTACTAAGGCGCTTGCGCCTAAAGATCATCAGCGGCACTGTGTACAGCTAGGTCTCGTTCCTGTAGCCTCTCACTTGCTATGACCTTGATTGTGTACAGACCTTTATATATATAACCATGACTGGCCTTGTGGCCTCTTCCCAATGGCTGGACTAGTAGTGCCACCATGGTCTTGCTCTTGCCTTGCGTGTACTTGTTTGACTGGTCTTTAGACCCCTGCCTCGGAGGTTGGACTAGTAGTGCCACCCTGAGCTGTTTCTCTCTCATCAAGCACTGCCCCTATCTAGTATAGGGGGTGTGTCAAACATATTTTGTATATTTTGTAGACTATATAGGGTTGTGCCTTAGAGAGTACAACCCATTAGGTTACTGTAATCCCCCGTATATAACACTCTATGGTGTATATAAAAATTCACTAAAAAAATGATTGGGTCTTAACAGTGGCCAGGAAAAATATAGTACCCATGTGTTATGTAAAATGCAATTTGAATTTGAGTGTTTCAGGCCATCTGTGTTCAAAAATGCGCGGAGCGACTGTTAGCGAGGTACAGCATCCGCTAAGACGAAACTCATGAACCAATCGTCGTTGGCCAATCCCTGCTGAGTTGTGCAGCACCTGCAACCGTTATGATCGCGACAGAACCCGCGACTTCGACGGGAGGATTTCGCTCGGGTGAATTCTGACCGTCAAATCACAATTGAATCCGCGACTTCGACGGTCGAAATCCTCCCGAGTCTCGACCTTTGCTGACGTTTCGATTTCGCGCTGCAACTTGTGTTGATGTTTCTGCCCGTTTTTTCGCTGCTAATGGTAGTTGACATAGCGTTTTTCATCCTGTTCGTTTTTTTTTCTCAATCGAGCTGAGCTTGAAAAACTACGAAATACTGTTCTTTGCTGCATAAAACGAGGGGGGTGTTATGTAAAACGCAGCCCCCGAAAAGCGGGTGCTCTCCTAAATTCACCCTATCATAAGCTCTCCCCCGCATAAACCACCCGCGGAGTGACTATTTCGGCGGGTGTTATATACGGGGGATTACGGTATATTCCCTTGTATGCCTTGTTCTAGACATTTTTTCACTTGAACACCCATGACTGTATCTCGTGATAGTTCTCATGCAAAGCCAGATACCTGAACATAAAGAAGCCTATGCCCTAAACTATTACTAGGTATGATGGTGGTGGGAGGACCATGGGATGAGGAGGTGAAACTATTACTGTGTGCGCGTGCACCTTTTTGTCAGACGCACCTCATGTCAGACTCGCTCCACGCGGGATCTAACCGCATCGAACCATGTGATACAAACTCAAGCACATGAGTCTGACCTGAGGTGAGTCTGACAGAAGGTATCAAAGTCAAAGGTCTGATGCTGGCCAGCGTTAATGCTGCAAACTGTGTGGCTGCGGTTGAGAAGCCAAGACAGACCCTGACTCAAGTGAAGATGCAGAGCTGCACGGTCCAGCAGGGATACTGGAGAGCGAGCAGACCCAGGTGATGCACATGAGGAAGTGAGGGCGTAGGCAGCAACGAGCTACGTTCTGTCGAGTAAGCTGCTGCATTTATTGGAGAATTCCAAGACATTGAGTCGGGAAATATCTCTGTCGTGGTTGGAGGGGAGAGGGCTGCCGAGCACCACCTGGCGCCAGTCCACAGGTGGGAAGGGGCACAGCTCCGGCAGCAGCACGCTCAGGCTCACTCCGCGCTGGTGCCTGGATGCGTCAGAGCCCCGCGCTGAATGTGATGGGCGACCAGGTAGGGAATCTGAGGGGGGACCTGCCACCAGCCTGCTACCAGTAGGCTGAGCTCTTTCTTTGATGTTTGCTGCCGTTTCTAAATCATTGTCGCGTGCCTCACTTGCCCGTGTTGCCCCGTCTCTGCTGTCGTCTGCATCACATCCAATGTGCATCAAGTCGCTGCAGCTGAGGTTTCGCGGATGATGATGGCGGAGGCTTTCCGCGGACCAGCTAAGGCTGCGCTGATGCCGCTCCGCCGCCAGCACTGCCACCGCTTGCGAATCCGGGTGGCGGTAGCTCTGGCTGCGCCACTCCGCCACCTCGCGCGCGAGCTCCGCGCTGGCCTCGCGCACCACATGGCGCAGGCGGCGGCGGCGCAACTCGTTCTCGCTGCGGATCATGCGGTGGTTGGCGGAACCGGCAGCGGCGACGACTAAGCCCTGCTGCGCCAGCCGAGCGAGCTCCTCGCGTTGAACGAAGCGCCAGTCAATAGCGGGGATGGGGCACACAGCAGCGTCTTCGTCCATCGTAACGACGCGTCGGCACGAACCGTCCAACGATTCTGGACTCTGGACTCCGGGCTCTTCGTATGGCGACCATGTGCAGAATCGTGAGGCCACGTCACCTTATTACTACGGGTTACTTGTGTGTAGTGTAGGTAGCACTTCACGCGGTCAGTGCTAATGCCTCTCCAGCCAACTATCGCTCTAGCCGAGATCAGTCGAGGCTAGTTACGCAGTCCAAGATCGGCTGAGAGATCCAATCCATCGATCGACATATAGGTGACGAGCGAGCCTCCGTGCTGGAGCCATGAATGGCGGCCCATCCGATCCGCTGCGACTGACTTTGAATGGCGATATGCAGCGCACGAGGGTGAGAAGTGAGACAGCCTCTTGAAGAGCTCGAGGAGAGAGACGGGCTGTCGCGGATGGTATGGTCGCCATTCCCATTCATGGTCGCTGCTTTAGCCAGACGCGGTCGCAGGAATGTGGCCTTCCTGCGACGCGTTACGCGGAAGCTCCGAGCCATTGCAAGGAGGTCGGAACTTGCGCGTTAAAAGGAGTGAACAGATACTGTACACGCCGGCAAAGCTTTCAATGGGACGGCTAGTTTGGCAGCGCACGACGGAATCTCAAGCTTCTTATTGGGCCGCTCGAAAAGCCTCGCACCGCACATTCATTCCCCGTGTCACCGATTCAGAAAGTTGGGCGACAGTCACAGGTTCCGCTCAGATCTGACAACTACGATCCGAGAACGTCCAGTAAGGCAAAGCAAACACGAAGCGGCAGGGAAGCCTTCACTGGGGAGACAGCAAATAACGCGCACAACGGGTCGCTGTAAGCGCGTAAGGGATCTGGCTCGTCAAGCTGGCGCAACACACGCACCCGGGCGGGAAAATATAGAGGTTGGGAGCTAGTACATAGTCGCCAGGCTTGTACCACAGGTCTGCTTACCTGGCGACTAAGAGGCGACGAAAGGGTGGGTGTCGCCCCAGGCGAGGCCTGTTGCAGCAAGAATCCCCGCCACGCTCTGCTGCGATTGTGTATTATGCGAGCACCAATAACAGGTTACACTCCATCCTGTATGATTCCTGTATGATTCCAGCACACATGCTAAAATACGCCTAGAGTAATGAACTTGTACCCTTGAAGTTGGTTCTGCATGGCGAACGTTGGCATCATTGATCGTTGGTGCTGACTGGTTGCGAAGAGCGGAAACAATCGGGTAACTGAACCCGTGATCCACTTCAGTTACAAACGCTCTCTCGTCCAGAGCCCAAGCCTAACCAAGCCGAACAGCGGGCTTTCCTTTTCCGGACTCACAGCAGCAGCCTATCCACCCTTACTCTCTCCCATTACTTTCTCACAGATTCAGCGGTTATCCCAAGGTGGCGAGCCGCGGACTGCTAGCACGCCTCTCGGGGTTAGGTCTCCTGCGCGTTAACTCCTCTAAGCCGTCGAATCCCTTCCCTCGCCGGTTCGTTCGCGAAACCCGTCCCCGAGCGATCATGCAAGCAGCGGCAGCCGCAGGATCCGCGCTCAAGGGCGTCGCTGGTCTCACACAGCCGCCTACGACCGTCGGCTCGCCCGGTGGCAGCAAATCGACGGCTGGAAGTGCAGCGTCTGCCATCGTCGCATCTGGAGGACCCGTTTCTAGTGCTGTCGCGAGCCTAGGGATCGGATCTAGCCCTGCGATCGGATCTGCTGCTAGCTCGATCCGCTGCTTCTCGTCCGGCGCCAACACGCAGGTCAGTCCCCTCGCGGGTCACTTCAGACGTTTCGTGTACTTACTTCCACATTACTCCCTTTCGCAGTAGCTCAACCTGACAGCGTAGAGAAACCATGTCAGGCGAGATTCAGGCTGCTCCTAGACTTTCTATAGGCTCGTTATCGGCTATGCTGTTCACTGAGGAAGGTAAATATGTATGTCATTTCCCGTAACTTCCTTACCAGCAAATGACTGAGGAGGCTGCAGCGAGCGAGGCCGCTGCTGCGGCCGCCGATGGCGCGGTAGCGGGTTTGGCTATGGCGAGCAAGGATGCGGCTGTAGCGGAGGGCGAGGAGGAGAAGCCGCAGGAGATCTTCCTCGCGGATTACAAGCCGCCGTCGTACCTCTTCGACAAGGTACGACTCGTGGACCCACATCGCGTCTGCACTGGCCAGTGTAACTTCGAGGAACCCTTCCGATTTATTCCTGAGACGTCGTGTTGTGCGAGCCGTTCCCCATTCTCTTTCGTCGACCGTCTAGGGCGCGCTGAGGAATCTTATGCTCCTTGGGGCTTGTGGTTCAGGTCTCTCTGGGGTTCCATCAGGATTCGTTATTCTCTGTATCCCGTGTGGTGCAGGTGTCGCTGGATTTCGATCTGCACGACGACTACACCGTCGTCAAGTCGACCATCGCCGTTCTCGCCAATGACAAGGGGGCCAAGCCAGGTGAGTGAGCACCTAGTTGCTGGTCATATGGTAGCGGCCGGTCCTTGGTTGGGTGGGTGTACTGTACAGTGTGGGGCCTGTCGTTCGTTGGGTCGTCTGATGAGTCGTCATCGCCCGTGCGTCGTGTGTCGGGGTGGTGCTTCCGTTGTCCTGAACTTCATTTCCGTTGTCTCTGCGTTTGAACTTCATTTCCGTTGTCTCTGCGTTTGAACTTCAGAGGACGGGTCTGCACCCCTTGTGTTGGACGGCCACGATCTGGAGCTCGTGTCTCTGCAGATCAACGGATGTGATGTGCTTGTAAGTTCAGAGGCTGTACGGAAAGAAGAGGGTGCAGAGCAGACTGACCTGCATCACGGGCGTGGAATGACATTCGTGAAGGATGCGGTGTGACTTGCAAGATGGTTCAGAGTAACATTCATGGATGCGTTACATGGAGGTGTTACATGTGTTCTGACACTTTCCCACCAGTAAAGTTGGATTTGCTTCTATGATGCTTTCCGGTTTCATTGCCTGGCACCAATGGCAGGCGGAGGAGTACGTGAAGACGTCCAAGAAGCTCACGCTGCTGTCCCCGCCCGCAGCGCCCTTCACGCTCTCCATCGTCACTCGCATCAACCCCGCTGCCAACACCTCCCTCGAGGTACCCCCACTCGTCCCACCCTGTGTGTAGGCGACATTCAGCATTCAGCATTCAGCCAGCTCGTGGTGCATTTCGTTTCCCGTCCCGACTTGCTTCTCGTCCACGTCTCCAGCACCGCGCCTCCTCCTCACTCACTTGTGCTCGTGTGATCACCATCCGAGTACTTAGGTTAGGTTGCCTGAGCGGGCGTGTGCTTTCCAACGGTGTGAATTGTCCCGTCTGCATTCATTTGGCACTGTGCCGCGCCACGTGGTCCAGCCTCACCTGTTGTCTCCATCCGCGTGGCCCCCATCTGCACACACATGCGGTGCTCTGACCGCCTGACTGCACGGTCGGTACTGCTCCAGCAGCAACTTCTGCACGCAGTGCGAGGCGGAGGGCTTCCACCGTGTGCTGCACCACCAATCCCCCATCTCACCTGTTGCCTCTGTCTGCGTGTCCCCCATGTGCTCACACACTCTGTCAACCGACACCAGGGTCTGTACCGCTCGAGCGGCAACTTCTGCACGCAGTGCGAGGCGGAGGGCTTCCGCCGCATCACGTACTACCAGGACCGGCCGGACGTGATGTCCAGGTTCACCGTACGCATGGAGGCGGACAAGGCCGCGTGCCCCGTGCTGCTGTCAAATGGCAACCAGATCGAGACCGGGGATGTGGGCGGATCGGAGTCTGGGAGGCACTATGCGGTGTGGGAGGACCCGTGGCCGAAGCCGAGCTATCTGTTTGCGCTGGTGGCGGGGAAGCTGGTGTGCTGCGAGGACAAGTTCACCACGTGCAGCGGGCGCGAGGTGGCGCTGCGGATCTGGGTGAATGCGGGCGACGAGGGGCGCACCGCGCATGCCATGAAGTCGCTCAAGGAGTCGTTCCGATGGGACGAGGAGGTGAGAGGAGGGAGGGGAGTACATGGGGATTGCTTGAAGCGGAAGGGCCTTTTTTTTTTCTTTCCAATGCTGTGCAGAGCCATGGTTTTCTGCTGTTGGTGTGCAATGTGTTCTTTCTGGTTTTTGCTTGCGGTGGCGTCCTCCTGTGTTCAGGTGTTTGGCCGGGAGTATGACCTGGACCTTTTCAATGTTGTCGCGGTGAGTGCTGACTGTTCCCTGGGGGAGTACGCACGTGTGAGGTCCTGTTGCCAAGTTGTGTTGCAAAGCCGTCTGAAGGTCTACCTCTTAGCCTAGGGCGTCTCTTGCCTCTCCCAGTGCGTCTTCCTTCCGGATTGACTGCCACGGCTCTTATGCTCGCTTATTCTCACGCGCGTGTACATCCCCCTCCCCCCGGTCCCCTCCGTGTCCTTCCATTCCACCTCCCCCCTTTCCTCTCTCTCCCTCGGCCCCCTCTTTGCTTCCCGCCAGGTGCCTGATTTCAACATGGGAGCGATGGAGAACAAGAGTCTCAACGTGAGTGCCCCCACTCTTTCATCCTTCACACATATCTCTTTCATCTACCACCACACCAACCTGTAGTACAATCACGCGGTCCATGATGCCGTTCACATCCTAGCTCTGCACCGTGATCTGCCCCACCGCTTGTATGCCTCGCACGCTATCGTCACATCCACGTCCGCTGCGTACCCGGTCTTGATTTTTTCGGCCATTTAAAACGGTCCAGGGGTGCGTTTTTCGGTTGGTGCAAATCAACGATCGCTAAATACAGTCGTATGTTTAAAGGCAGGCAATTTTCGGGGTAAGGGAAATATTGTAAACAGATTGTAATCACTTTCGGGTAGCCAGTGAGTGGACCGGCGGTCCAGTGAGTGCTCCGCGGTCCAGTGAGTGAACCGGAGGTCCAGTGAGTTCTCCGGCGGTCCAGTGAGTGGACCTTCGGTCCAGGGAGTGATCCGGTGGTCCAGTGAGTGGCCTGGCGGTCCAGTGAGTGGCCCGGCAGTCCAGTGAGTGGACCTTCGGTCCAGCGAGTGGTCCGGTGGTCCAGTGAGTGGCCCGGCGGTCCAGTGAGGGGACCGGCGGGGACATGATATCTGTCTGCTGCTTGTTGCGTTCTCCCCTGCAAGTCATCCGTCCAAGTCTCTCTCATGTCTCTTCCTTCCCCTGGCTCCTATTCCCTGCAGATCTTCAACTCTCGCCTCGTGCTGGCCTCGCCAGAGACTGCCACGGATGGGGACTATGCTGCCATTGAGGGGGTCATTGCCCACGAGGTGCGCTGTACCTGGCCTGACGCTCTGTTGCTCCCTCCACCCGCTCCTCTGTCGCCTTGTGCTCTTCTGTTCGATCACCAGCTTTCCCTTTTGTCCTGCACCACGGCCTGCTGTGCTGTGCTCCACCTGTTGTGCATGGTTCTTCAGCGACTCTGGTGCTTCATCCAGACTCCTTAATGTGCGTCTGTGTGTGTGTTCGTGTATTTTTATGCGGGTTTGTGTGGATCGTTGTGTGTGAGGGGCGGGGGATGGGGTGTGTGTGTGTGTGTGTGTGTGTGTGTGTGTGTGTGTCCGTGTGTGTGTGCGCATGTGTCCATTGCCCCTTGCCGCTCTGTACACGCGCCCACTGGCCTCAATGCCATCAGTACTTCCACAACTGGACGGGCAACAGGTGAGCTTCTTGCCACACTGGCACATTTTAGCTCTCTGTCTTGCAACCATGCTGGCCCGCATAAACAGGTGGCACGTGCAGTCTCAAATCTCTGCCTTGTCAAGCTTTCAGGGCGCGCCGTGCCTTGACATTTGCTTTTGAGGCGCCTCAAAAGCATTAAGGGCGCGCCGTGCCTTGACATGTCCCCGCATGCTCACATGTCCTGCCCATGGTCTCTGGCCCTTGCGCTCTCAACTCTTGCACGCCCCTCCATGCCGCTATCCACTCCCCTGCCTCTCGTCTCCCACTCTGCGCCCCCCTCCTCTTCTCCCTCTCCCCCGCCCCCTGCCAGGGTCACCTGCCGCGACTGGTTCCAGCTGACTCTCAAGGAGGGGCTCACTGTGTTCCGCGACCAGGTGAGGGGTTGAAATGGATAGCGTGGGGTGGTGGTGGGTGAGCTGAGCATGGAGAGAGCTGACTTGAAATGCATGGGGAGTGCTGTGAGGTGAAGAGGCAGCGTACCTGCGCCCGTACTACTAAGCCACTACAAGGATCCCTGTGAGACCAAAGGAGTCTGATCAAGGGGGGTGAGACCAAGAGGGGTGAGACCTAGGGGGATGAGACCTAGGGGGGTGAGTCCAATGGGGAGTGAGACCTAGGGGGGTGAGTCCAATGGGGAGTGAGACCTAGGGGGGTGAGTCCAATGGGGAGTGAGACCAGGTGTTCCTACCTTGATTACCCTACAAGGCTTCTTACGCGCCTGCAAGTGCTCCTATGCCGCTCCAAGCTTACCCACGTTCCTACGACCGTCCCTACACTGTCGCCCATCCCAGGGTGCAAGTGCCGTGCTGTGAAGCGCATCATCCCATTTCACCCCATCAGCCGAGAGCATCATCCCATCTGCCCAACGCTTCTCCCTCATCCCATCTCATCTCATCATCCCATGTCATCCCATCCATGCCCCCAGGAGTTCTCGTCCGACATGAACTGCCGCGCCGTGGAGCGCATCGCCAATGTTGCTGTGCTGCGCGCCCGCCAGTTCTCAGAGGTACGCGCTGCATGCTCGGCAATTCTCTTCAGTTTGGTTCAGCATGTCAAAGATTTATGTTTGTAGGGAGTTCAGCAGAGGGCTTGGCATGGGTGTTCTTCAGCGCTTGAGTCGGCATCTAAGTCATTTAACACTCAGGCGTGTGTCCGTGCCTCTATCTGCTGTCTTTTTTGCCCCCTTTACAGGATGCAGGGCCCATGGCACACCCTGTTCGCCCGAGCTCGTACATTAAGGTGAGCCCTGCTTTTGAAAAACCGCTTCTCAAGTACAATGTTTTCCCTGTGTGGCATGTGCAGTATGCTCCTTCCTGCTGGCTGCAGTATCCTGTTTCGTGTATTCCCAGTAGGCACGCTTCGCCGATACTGCCTTTCCCGTAGCGCTCCATCGAGTCCTAAACGCTTTGGTTGTCTCCCCGTGCCTGTCCTGTTTTGCCATTCTGAACTCTTTCGGCAGATGGATAACTTCTATACAGGTGCGCACTCATGCTCGTGCTCTTGTGCGCTTTTTGTGTTTTCTAGCTCGCCCCCTCTATCTTGTCCACCTGTTTTCACACACCCCCCTTCACCGTCTCATTCCCGGGCCTGCTCCGTACCATCCCTCTGCTGCTGTGTGACTGTGTTGATTCGTGGCAATCTAAGTTGGAATATACGCGTATCACGTTTTATACAAAAGCGTTTATACGAGAGCGTATAAACACAATACGCTTAGGAGAAGGGGGTCGGGAACACACAGAATACGGTGGCCCGGGTAGGGGATTTTTTTTTCCGGGCAGGTGGAAGTGCGGGTTGCCTCAGCAGATGGGGGAGAGGGTGATGCTGTAGGGCTGGAAGTCATGGTGGCACGCAAGCTGCGGTAGAAAGGGAACAGCAAGAATGATTATCGAATGTTGAATGGCAGTAATTTATGCTAGGAGAGCTGACTCTGTTTGAGGCCAACTCGTCTCAAGGAGGAGTTGGGAGGGATTGGGAAGTGACGAGGTGGAGAGGGGTGGACAGAGGTTCGAAGGGGGGGTTGGCGGGGCTAGGGTTCGAAATTTGAACTCGAAGTTGAGTCCGCGCGATGTGCGAAGGCGAGATTTTTTTTCGCCAAATCGCAAAATCTTGCAAATTATTGGGTTTTTTGTTTCTGGTCAGCCTGTGCGTATTTCGGCGTATCTAGACCAAAAACACAGCGTACGTATTTTCTATGCGTTTAACGCAATATGCAATCAAAAGTGAGCGTTTTTTCCAACTTAGGTGGCAATCACCCTGACACCTTATGCTTACTAAAAAATCACTCAAAATGGTTTACCTCCCATTCATTCCCGCATGAATCAACCCTGGGCCGCACTCCTGCCACTTGGCAACACACCAGTCACCGTTTATGAGAAGGTGATCCTCCCAACCCCTCCCCTCCTTCCCCCTCCCCCACTTCCCACCTCCCCCCTGTTCTCCTCCCTTTCCTGCCTTCTCCATCTCCCCCTCCCACCCCCCCTCCCTCCATCATTTCTCTCTCCATTCCACCTTTCCGAGTTTTGTGTGACTTAGTCTTGGTCCATGGCCCAGAGGCCGGAACCCTGCATGCTGATGTATGTGTCTGCTTGTACTGCTGTGGCAAGTACCCGCTCATCTTAATCAGCCTGCTCTCGATTTTTGTTCACTTCTTGCATGCTGTGCCATTGCATGGCATTGCCCATCAACGCACGTGGCGTTGCTCGTGGTTGCACGTGGCATGGTCCATGGTTGCACGTGGCCTGGTCCATGGTTGCACATGGCATGGTCCATGGTTGCACGTGGCATGGTCCATGGTTGCACGTGGCCTGGTCCATGGTTGCACGTGGCATGGTCCATGGTTGCACGTGGCCTGGTCCATGGTTGCACGTGGCATGGTCCATGGTTGCACGTGGCCTGGTCCATGGTTGCACGTGGCATGGTCCATGGTTGCACGTGGCATGGCATTGCGTACGGCTGCACATGACCCATGACACATGGCCTATGGCAGGGAGCGGAGGTGGTGAAGATGTATCAGACGCTGCTCGGCAAGGACGGCTTCAGGAAGGTCAGTCCGGCGCCACACCCCTTGCTTGCACTGTGCGCTCTGCCATGCAATAGGGGGGGGGGGGGGGGGGTGGGAGTAATGGGGTGGCGGGAGTATTGGGGGGGAGAGCGGGAATTGGGGGGGGGGGGGGGGAGGGGGTGGGAGCATAGGCCTGCAACGACTAGTTTGAAAGTGCTTCAATCCACATGTGCCTGTCATGCATGCCCCTACCCGTGTGCACATCGCTCCCTCCGGCAGGGCATGGACCTGTACTTTGAGCACCATGACGGGCAGGCAGGCAGTGACATGCGGCAGCGACTTGCTTTGATGGCCGCATAACCTTCATGTGCCGTCCTTGCTTCCCCCCCCTGCATGCATGTCTCTCTCCTTCCCGGCAGGGCATGGATCTGTACTTTGAGCGCCATGACGGGCAGGCGGTGACGTGCGACGACTTCTTTGCCGCCATGGCGGATGCCAACAACGACAAGCTCGACGGCTTCAAGCCCTGGTACGCCGTTCTGCTTCCTTCTCGCCTGCTGCCTTTCTTTCTCATTCTCCTTTCAAGTTCTCCCTTCTTTCAATCCGACTGTCAGCATGCCCGTGCTGCCTGTGCTGTGCTGTGCTGTGGCATGGTCGTGCTCTCCCTCAGATAAATGCACAGGACTGCGAGCAGCAGCGCTCTTGGTGGTTTTCACATCGCTTCTTCCCTGCCATTATGGTTGTTCTGATTACCTGCTTGCAGGTTGAGCCAGGCCGGCACGCCGGTGGTGACAGTCACCTCGTCGTACAACGAGAAGGACCACACCTTCACCCTGCACTGCAAGTAAGCTGCAGCTTGCCGTCCTTGCGATGGCCTGAGCGTACTCTGCATTGAGGAAGGTTGCTTTTGGTGTTTAGATGGCACTGCTGTTAGTCCCACCCCTCTCTGCCCCCTTGCATATCCCCTTTGAAAACACGAAGGTCACCTGCACACAGCACAGAGCTGCGCTTTGCGTTCCTTGCTCCTGAACTCTGTCCCTTGCCCTGACTGCATGCTTGAGTTCCTGCTACCCCCCGTTAGTGCAGAAAGCTGCCGGTTCTCGTTCCCCTCGCCGTGGGGCTTGTGGTCTCCGACCCCTCTGCGAGGGGTGCACGCACACCCACACCTCTACCCCTTGCCCCGCCTGCCTGGGACGCCCAGGCAGAGCAGCAAGCAGCCGGTGCTCATGCCCCTGGCCGTGGGGTCCGTGGTCTCTGACCTCTCCGCCTATGCGCCCGCACGTGCTCACACGCCCCCATCCCCTGCCCCGCCTGCACCTCTGTCCCGTTTCCGCATGCAGGCAGGAGATCCCCGCCACCCCCGGGCAGAGCAGCAAGCAGCCGGTGCTCATCCCCCTGGCCGTGGGGCTGGTGGGGCCGGACGGCAAGGACATGCCTCTGCTGCACGTCTTCGATGGGGACACGCTCACGGACCTGGACGGGCCCACCACCACTGTGCTGCGATTCAACAAGGTATGGCGAGGGGAACGGTGGGGAAATGCCGGGGGAGCGGGGGAAGGGGATTTGTAGGCGGAATGTGATGGCCAGGACACGCCTCTGCTGTGCACGTGGTTGATGGGAGAACCTCACCGATCTTCCCACCACCCACTACCCACCGGCTACGGCCCACCACCGCACACCCACAACAGCCCACTGCCCACGACCCACCGCCCAGGAGAGTTCTCCACCGCCCAGGAGTTCTCTCCCGCCCAGGAGAGATCTCTCCCGCTCAGGAGAGTTCTCTCCCGCCCCAATGACTTCCCTCGCGCCTGGGAGACTTCTCTCCCGCCCGGGAGACTTCTCTCCCGCCTTGGAGACTTCCCTCCCGCCCTGGAGACTTCCCTCCCTCCCGGGAGACTTCCCTCCCGCCCCGCATCCCTCACTGCCCCATACCCTCCCTGCTGCTGCCTCCTGCTTTGAGTCAAGTCTAGTCAACCTGTGTTCCTTCCACCTCCCACTCCCTGTTTTACACCCCTGCACCCCTCTGCACCCCACCAGGCCCAGCAGGAATTCACCTTCACGGACGTGCCCCACCGCCCCGTGCCCTCGCTGCTGCGAGGGTTCAGCGCTCCCGTGCGCCTCAATGCTGACCTGGCGCACGCCGATTGGCTCTTCCTCCTTGCCAACGACTCTGATGAGTTCAACAGGTGTGCCTCCCACTTCTGATACCCGTTTCTAATGAACATCCACTCGATACAACCTTTGCTGAGTAATGTTGTGAACTTTTCTCTCCCCCTATATTTCTCTCTTTTTGTTTCCCCCTCACCACCACTGCAGGTGGGAGGCGTGCCAGGTGTTGGCGCGAGGCATGCTGCTGAGGCTGGTGGAGGACTATCGGAGTAACAAGCCGCTCCATATGGAGGATGACTTCACTGACGCCCTCGCCAAGATTCTTGATGACAAGTCCCTGGACAAGGTGCGACCAGGGGCCCAAGGTTTCAAAAATTTGGTGTGGGACAAGGTGTGAGCAGGGGCGCGTCATGGCCATTCACCATATCTGATCTCCATATCCATTCGCCACATCCATTCGCTAAAATCATTCGCCAAAAGCATTTGCCGAATCCATTCGCCAAAAGCATTCGTCGAAAGCATTTGTCAAAAGCATTCGCCAAAGCATTCGCCAAAACCATTCGCCAAAACCATTTGCCAAAACCATTCGCCAAAACCATTCGCCAAAACCATTCGCCAAAACCATTCGCCAAAACCATTCGCCAAAACCATTCGCCAAAACCATTCGCCAAAACCATTCGCCAAAAGCTTTCGCCAAAATCATTCGCCAAAACCATTCGCCAAAACCATTTGCCAAAACCATTCGCCAGAACCATTCGCCAAAACCATTCGCCAAAACCATTCGCCAAAACCATTCGCCAAAACCATTCGCCAAAACCATTTGCCAAAACCATTCGCCAAAACCATTCGCCAAAACCATTCGCCAAAACCATTCGCGTCATCTCCCTCCCCCCCTCCTCTCTCCACCCTGTTCCCCCTTTGCTGTTCGTGGATGCGCAGATGTTCATCGCTCGTGTCATCTCCCTGCCGGGCGAGAGTGAGATTGCGGACCTCATGACGCCGTTTGCTGACCCAGATGCCATCCACGCCGTCCGCAAGTTCTGCGTCAAGCAGATCGCCGCCCGCCTGCGACCAACGCTGGAGGCTCTGGTAGGGGGCTCTGGTAGGGGGCTCTGGTAGGGGGGCTCTGGTAGGGGGTTCTGGTAGGGGGCTCTGGTAGGGGGCTCTGGTAGGGGGCTCTGGTAGGGGGCTCTGGTAGGGGGCTCTGGTAGGGGGGCTCTGGTAGGGGGTTCTGGTAGGGGGCTCTGGTAGGGGGCTCTGGTAGGGGGCTCTGGTAGGGGGCTCTGGTAGGGGGCTCTGGTACGGGGTTCTGGTTGGGGGATCTGGTAGGGGGCTCTGGTAGGGGGCTCTGGTAGGGGGTTCTGGTTGGGGGATCTGGTAGGGGGTTCTCGTAGGGGGATCTGGTAGGGGGCTCTGCTAGGGGGTTCTGGTAGGGGGATCTGGTAGGGGGCTCTGCTAGGGGGTTCTGGTAGGGGGTTCTGGTAGGGAAATCGTGCTCACTGCACACCTGCAATCCTGGACTGTGTCATGGGCACTGCCCTACCCTCGCTGCTGGCTTGCACTGCTGGCTTGCACTGCTGAATTGCCCTGCTGACCTGCACTGCCATGGGCCATTAGGCAGCTGTAGATGCCTTCTTCCACACCTCGTTCCTTTCCTTGAGTTCTCCCGTGCCCTCCCTCCCGTGTTCTCGTTCAGTCCCGTTCTACTCCCAAACCCTTATCCCGCCTGGCTCTTGGTTCGCCCCGTGACTGCATTCTGTCCCATGCATCCACGCATCTCATGCCCCGTCCCTCCCAGGTGGAGAGCAACACAGCGCCGCAGGGAGAGGCGTACAGCCCTGACCATGCCAGCATGTCACGCCGCTCCCTCAAGAACGCTGCTCTCTGTGAGTCTTCCGTGGTGCTGGGCACCTCCGTGGTGCTCGTTGGTGCGGTGCACCTCCGTGGTGCTGGCGAAGGGCGCCCACCACCACCACCACCACCAAGGCGGCCACCGCCGTGCCAGATCGATCGTGCAAGGGAGTCTTACACTCTCACCCCGTTCCCTAACCCAACCTTCCCAGAGTACCTGGCGTCGCTGGACGATGGCTGCAGCATTGCACTTATGCCTCCCCTCCATCCCGTTTCCTCCGTCTCCTGGCCCACCCCACTCCACCAGTGTATCTCGCATCTTTGGACGACGAGTCCAGCCGTGCGCTTGCCCTGTCGGAGTTCAAGGCGGCCAGCAACATGACGGACCAGTTTGCTGCTCTGGCTGCGCTGTGCCTCAACCCTGGAGCTGCCAGGGAGGAAGCGCTGCAGGCGTTCTACGAGCAGTGGAAGCACGACGGGCTGGTGAGTGGAAACACGACTGGCTGGTGAGTGGAAGCACCACGGGCTGGTGAGTGGAAGCACCACGGGCTGCTGCGTTGATGCGAGGTGTTGGGCTGGTGGGTTTCTGAGAGGGGTTGGGCGGGATTGTGGAAGGAGTATGGGCTACTTGGTGGACGGGTGAGTGGGGTGGATGGATGACCTGAGCGTTGCTGAAACGATTCTTGATGTAGTGACGGTGCGCGAGGATGGGGTGGTCAGTCAGAGTTGGACGGAGGTTCTTGAACGGATGTGGGATCTTGAACGGATGTGGGATCTTGAACGGATGTGGGATCTTGAACGGATGTGGGATCTTGAACGGATGTGGGATCTGGAACGGATGTGGGAACTTGAACGGATGTGGGATCTTGGACGGATGTGGGATCTTGAACGGATGTGGGATCTTGAACGGATGTGGGATCTTGGACGGATGTGGGATCTTGAACGGATGTGGGATCTTGGACGGATGTGGGATCTTGAACGGATGTGGGATCTTGAACGGATGTGGGAACTTGAACGGATGTGGGATCTTGGACGGATGTGGGATCTTGAACGGATGTGGGATCTTGAACGGATGTGGGATCTTGCACGGATGTGGGATCTTGAACGGATGTGGGATCTTGAACGGATGTGGGATCTTGAACGGATGTGGGATCTTGAACGGATGTGGGATCTTGAACGGATGTGGGATCTTGAACGGATGTGGGATCTTGAACGGATGTGGGATCTTGAACGGATGTGGGATCTTGGACGGATGTGGGATCTTGAACGGATGTGGGATCTTGAACGGATGTGGGATCTTGAACGGATGTGGGATCTTGAACGGATGTGGGATCTTGGACGGATGTGGGATCTTGAACGGATGTGGGATCTTGAACGGATGTGGGATCTTGAACGGATGTGGGATCTTGAACGGATGTGGTATCTTGAACGGATGTGGGATCTTGGACGGATGTGGGATCTCGGACGGATGTGGGATCTTGAACGGATGTGGGATCTTGAACGGATGTGGGATCTTGAACGGATGTGGGATCTTGAACGGATGTGGGATCTTGAACGGATGTGGGATCTTGAACGGATGTGGGATCTTGGACGGGTGAGTGGGGTGGATGGATGACCTGAGCGTTGCTGAAACGATTCTTGATGTAGTGACGGTGCGCGAGGATGGGGTGGTCAGTCAGAGTTGGACGGAGGTTCTTGAACGGATGTGGGATCTTGAACGGATGGGGGATCTTGAACGGATGGGGGATCTTGAACGGATGTGGGAACTTGAACGGATGTGGGATCTTGGACGGATGTGGGATCTTGAACGGATGTGGGATCTTGAACGGATGTGGGATCTTGAACGGATGTGGGATCTTGAACGGATGTGGGATCTTGAACGGATGTGGGATCTTGAACGGATGTGGGATCTTGAACGGATGTGGGATCTTGAACCGATGTGGGATCTTGAACGGATGTGGGATCTTGAACGGATGTGGGATCTTGAACGGATGTGGGATCTTGGACGGATGTGGGATCTTGAACGGATGTGGGATCTTGAACGGATGTGGTATCTTGAACGGATGTGGGATCTTGAACGGATGTGGGATCTTGGACGGATGTGGGATCTTGAACGGATGTGGGATCTTGAACGGATGTGGGATCTTGAACGGATGTGGGATCTTGAACGGATGTGGGATCTTGGACGGATGTGGGATCTTGAACGGATGTGGGATCTTGAACGGATGTGGGATCTTGGACGGATGTGGGATCTTGGACGGATGGGGGATCTTGAACGGATGTGGGATCTTGAACGGATGTGGTATCTTGAACGGATGTGGGATCTTGGACGGATGTGGGATCTTAAACGGATGTGGGATCTTGAACGGATGTGGGATCTTGAACGGATGTGGGATCTTGAACGGATGTGGGATCTTGGACGGGTGAGTGGGGTGGATGGATGACCTGAGCGTTGCTGAAACGATTCTTGATGTAGTGACGGTGCGCGAGGATGGGGTGGTCAGTCAGAGTTGGACGGAGGTTCTTGAACGGATGTGGGATCTTGAACGGATGTGGGATCTTGAACGGATGTGGGTTCTTGGACGGAGGTTCTTGGACGGGGGTGCTTGGACGGAGTTCTCGGACGGACGTTCGAAGGAGGCAATGAACAAGTGGTTTTCCCTTCTTTCCTCCCGCCCTCTCCACCCCACGTGATGAACAAGTGGCTGTCGCTGCAGGCGGCGTCGTCCATCCCCCTCACACATACCCTCCTCCCTGCAATCCCCTCTGCGTAACCCCCTTTTCCGCTTCCCCTCTCCTCCCCCCTCCCCCCTGCCTCCCCACCACCACCATCACCAGGTGATGAACAAGTGGCTGTCGCTGCAGGCGGCCTCATCCATCCCCGGCAACGTGGAGGCGGTGAAGAGTCTCATGGAGCACCCAGCCTTCATCATCACCGAGCCCAACAAGGTCAGCACTGAGCAACAAGCTGTGTGAACACTCTTAGTCCAGCATGCTTGGCTTCTTGGGAATGTGGAGGGGTCAAGAGGCTCATAGGTCAAGAGGCTCATAGGGCATGCAACCTTCATCATCAGCCTCGCCGTGATTAGGCTTCCATTGCAACCACTCTTCATGCTTCCATTGCAACCACTCTTCATGCTTCCATTGCAACCACTCTTCATGCTTCCATTGCAACCACTCTTCATGCTTCCATTGCAACCACTCTTCATGCTTCCATTGCAACCACTCTTCATGCTTCCATTGCAACCACTCTTCATGCTTCCATTGCAACCACTCTTCATGCTCAAGCAAGCATGCCCAAGCAAGCATTTGTACGCAAGCAAGGTGTGCGCAAGGTGTGGGCAAGGTGTGGGCATGCAAGGTGTGGGCAAGCAAGGTGTGGGCAAGCAGGGTGTGGGCAAGCAAGGTGTGGGCAAGCAATGTGTGGGCAAGCAATGTGTGGGCAAGCAAGGTGTGGGCAAGCAGGGTGTGGGCAAGCAGGGTGTGGGCAAGCAAGGTGTGGGCAAGCAGGGTGTGGGCAAGCAACCTTGCACTCTGATCGCCCTCCCTGCCTTCTCTGTCTGCTTGTTCTCTTCCCGCCTGGTCTACTCTTTGATCAGCGGATTCACCTCTTGCGCAGTCAACCTGTACGCCCCGGACGCCAGCGGGTATCGCTTCCTGGCCGACACGGTGCCGGGCTGCTCTCACCTCCTTGCCTCTCTGCCCTTCCTGTTCTTGTCCCGCCAGGTCTACTCGCTCATAGGCGGGTTCACATCGTGCGCTGTCAACCTGCACGCCCCGGATGGCAGCGGGTATCGTTTCCTGGCTGACACGGTGCTTCGGCTCGACAAGATCAACGCGCAGGTGGCCGCGCGCATGGTATCCGCCTTCACACGCTGGCGCCGCTACGACGAGCAGCGCCAGGCGCTGGCTAAGGTGTGTGCATATGCTCTCTGCCTCTCTTTCTCTATCACCATATGATACTCTCTGTCGCTCATGGTCTCCGCCTTGGTGCACTGGTGCTGCTACAACGAGCAGCGTCAGGCACTGGCTAAGGTGGGCTGTGTTGTGTGGCTTCGTTAGGTCTCTGTAGCCGAGTGATTCTCTCTCATTCTTAGTGTCCAGTCTGCCCTATGCCCATTCGCCCACGTGGCCTTGTCCCACCATTTGCCCCCATGCCCTTGTGCCCATGCCCCCCTGCCTGCCACCAGGTGGAGTCGGAGCGCGTTCTGGCAGCGGAGGGCCTCTCAGAAAACGCGTATGAGATCGCTGGTTCTCCTGCCCCTCCTGTCCGCCCCTTCAATTCGCCCCTCCTCTCCCCTCCCTTGTTTCCCATGCCCCCCTGCCTGCCACCAGGTGGAGCTGGAGCGCATTCTGGCAGCGGAGGGCCTGTCAGAGAACGTGTATGAGATTGTCTCCAAGAGCCTCTCCGCCCCGCCTGCTGCTTAGGCGCTAGGCAGTGCTGTGATTGTTCAACACTTCAGCTGTTTAGCTGCCACGGGAGCATGTGGTGTTGCGCCAGTGAGTATGATCATTATTCGCACAGACGTGCACATGCTGGTGTTGGCATGGAGACTGCGACAAATACTAAAGCAGCTGATTATGGACAAGCAAGGTTACATACATTCAGAGTCTTGACCACAGGAAAACACCACCGGGCAGTGCTGCTACTAGAACAGGATCCGACTCCGACACCCTCGTTTCTTTCTCTTGTTCGCCAGCTCCCCCCTGGCAATCTCATCATCACACAAACGAGTTGTGGCAGCTGCTCCTCCCCATGGCCATACGCATCCCCTTCATGTCCATGGAACGTAGAGGTGCACGCGCCCTGGAACACAGCTCCTTGCAATAGCCAGAGTTGAATGGATTATCACATATAAGATGCCAGAACCACTGGACTGGATACAGGCCTGGCTCAGGACTACCAGAAGAGGAACTCGGTCCGGCAGCCTTTCTTCTTTGACTCATTTGCCAGCTCCCCCCCGGCAACCTCCTCATCGCACACAAACGAGTCGTGGCAGCTCGCCTTCCCAAGCGCCAGCCTAATCCTTTCCACGTCCATAGAGAAGGTCGAGGTGCACGTGCCCTGGAACATGGCGCCCTGCACCGCCACTGCCTTGTCCACCTCTGCCACGACCAGCTTCCACTGAGCGTCATCCGCCACTAGTGCGCCGAACCAGCGCTGCAGGCCCGGCCACCCGCGCACGCCGGCCACCACGTGGGTGGTGACGCCTGGGGGGGGGATGGGGGCTCCTGGCGGTGGCGGAGGGGTGGGGTCCCTGGCTTGGAACAGCTGCTTCAGCTGCTGCACCTGGTGGTGGGCGTGGGAGGGGGTTATGGGGGGATGGGGATTGCTGAGGAGGTAGTTGACAGGGCTTCCCAGGCAGGGCTTCTCAAGCAGGGCTTCCCAAGCAGGGCTTCTCCAGCAGCCGAGCCTCAGACGGCCTGGTGGTGGAGGGGAGGGGTCCCTGGCTTGGAAAAGCTGCTTCAGCTGCTGCACCTGGTGGCGGGCGTGGGAGGGAGGGGGTTGTTGAGGGGGGATTGATGGGGATGTATGTCACCCGCTCTCTCAAGCAGCCTCACATGGTCGGGCTCAGTTGTACCATGTGATTCTGCAAAGTATGTGTTAGCAAAACTAGACGGGATAGAGCTCGATGAGAATCACTAGAGCGGGTGTTTTTAAAGGACTTTACCTCCTCCTGACCAGCACGCCCCAGCCGGCACCCCACGTCCAGCTGCTGCCACTCACAGCCCGACGGCATGGACCAGACCAGGGTTGGGGCTTGCACACTCACCTCCTTGTTCCCGGCATTCGTGGCGATGATTAGATCCGCCAGCTGCTGCTGCTGCAGCTGCCTCTGCACGCACGCCACCACCTGGTGCGGCCCCAGCCGGCACCCCACGTCCAGCTGCTGCCGCTCACAGCTCGATGGCATGGACCAGAGTTGGGGCTTGCACACTCACCTCCTTGTTCGCAGCATTCGTGGCGATGAATAGATACGCCAGCCCGTGTTGCTGCAGCTGCCTCTTCACGCATGCCACCACCTGGTGCGGCCCCAGCCGGCACCCCACGTCCAGCTGCTGCTTCTCACAGCTAGCCCGCAGGTCCCCCGCTCTCAAATGCAGGCTTAGGAACGGCTTCTGCCCGAATTTCTCCTGCACGAATTCTTCGGCTGCCCGGAAGACCCACTCGTCTGGCTGCACTGCGAGTATGTTCGGGCAGCCGGGCAGCCGCTGAAAAGGAAGGTCACCCCAAGCCAAGGGGTGCGCCAGTTCTTTAAAGGAAGGGTAGATGTATAAATCCCCCAATAGTATCACATCTGCA
The DNA here is from genome assembly GCA_027943415.1 of Closterium sp. NIES-67. NCBI lineage: Eukaryota > Viridiplantae > Streptophyta > Zygnematophyceae > Desmidiales > Closteriaceae > Closterium > Closterium sp. NIES-67. The sequence goes on along the minus strand of BQMB01001598.1, from coordinate 512,315 downwards.
TGGCCCGTATGCCCATTGAAAAAGCTGTAGAACTTTTCTAATGTGCCCGATGCCGGTTTGGACACATGGCCTTTGATGTTCACATCTTCTGGTATATGCACAAATGACTTCATATCGCGCGCTGTAGTGGGTATAGAGCCGTACCTCCAGCACAATACTCGATCCAGCTCCGCCTTCTTGCCATACTCGTTATAGTATTCTTCAGTCGTCTGTACAGCGTCGTTACCGTAGCACTGCCGTGCATGCGCAACGTCGAAGAGGATGGAGTAGTTGTAACCGTGCTTGGTTTCGGAGGGGAGGGCGTTGACGAGGAGAGTGCGGCGGAGGAGACCCGCGAAGAGCAGATGCATGCGAATGCAGTGCACCCAGTTGCTGATCTGTGAGCAAGGCAGGAGGGAGGGGCACGGAAACATAAAGGGGGGGTCTTAGGAAAGGACATAGCAAAGAGGAGAAGCATGCGAATGCAGTGCACTTGGTTGCTGTTCTGCATGGCAGGAGGGAGGGCGGCAGAGCAGCAAGGGCAGCAGAATGAGTCACTGTAGTGAGTGAGTGAGTGAGTGGAAGCTGGGGGTTGGTAGAGTCAGCGAGCACATGATCACCTGGCCGCTGTCGCAGTGCATAAGGATGTACTTGTGCGCCTGGGGGGTCCACTGCAGGGGGGGCGTGGCTGCTGCTGCTGCAACACCATCACCTGCAGCAGCGGCCGCAGCAATGGCTTGAGGCAGATAGAGGCGGGATGACGATGGGCAGGAGGCGAGGGGAGCGACGGGGGAGGGAGACGGGGCAGCGAGGGGAGAAGGCAGAGAGGCAGGTGCGGGTGCTGGTGCAGGTGCGGTTGCCGCCAGGGAAGCAGGTGCTGCTACTGATGCTGTGGGCGGCGCCACCTCAGGGGGGGATGCAAGAGGTGGGGGAGCGGTTGTGGCGGCAGGTAATGGGGAGGACGTGGGGAGGAGCGGGGGGAAAAGCACGGAGAGCACAGGGGGATGAGGGGAGGGCGATGGGAGGGAGAGGGTGCTGCTGAGATGCCTGGTACCGCTCTCCACCACTCGCAGCCGCACAGCACCATGCGATGGGGGTGTTGATTGAGCGTGCACGGTGGAACATGGTCACATGGGTATGGGAGGGAGGGGGGAGAGGGGGGGGGGTGCGGGGGGGAGGGATGGGCAACATCACTTGTTACGAAGACGGCAAGGAGGAACAGAGGAATCAGAAGGAGCGCCTTCAATCTATGATGCAACCATGACGTCACACCGGCATGCCATCGTTGGCATCCGATGGGCCACTCACCCGAGCGCGGTTATGGAGCAACTGACGTGGCCGTATGATGCGTTGGGCGGGGACACGGCGCTCACGCTTCCCATGAGCGGAGAGTCTCCCCCGCCTGCGCGCAGCAGGCGGAAGCTGCGCCAGGAGCAGGCGGGGAAGAGGAGGTCCGCCGCGGCGATGACGAGCGCCAGCAGCAGCAGGCGCAGATGGCGGATTGCGCCAGAACCGAAGGGCGCGCGGAAAGGCGCGCTCGAGCGGCGGGGATGCGCTGACGGCGAAATAAACGGCGCAGCGTCATCGCCGCCGGCGCCGTCAAAAGCGTCGTGGCTGTCGTAATAGTCGCTGACGTGGCCGCCGTCCCGCCACGGACCCTGCTGGCAGCGGCACGGCATCCTCTGTACTCGTTATGAGTCGGCTCGAAACAGGCACGCTGGCAGCGGCGGCACGGGGGCATGCCCCGCGCGACTCCGCCTGAGCGCGTCACGCCAGGCGGATCCGCTCGCGTGCCGCGCTGCGCCTCGACGGCGCGACGGGCGCGGGGCGACTGCTCGACGTGCCTAAGGCACTAACTTATTCTCATCATCGTATGGCAGATGGTGTGGAAATCTGTTCGGCTGGTAGTACATTTGCATCGATGACCTAGGAATACTCTTGAAGCAGTTGCGATACACAGAATTGGAAAGAATAGCGAAACACTTTACATTAGCGTGTAACTCAAAAATGGGATTCAATTACATGGGAGCCCTATTAGACACTATGAGAAATGGTAGCTACTAAAGAATTGGCACGAAGTATGCTCGTAGGAAGAGGTATTCCCACATAAAACGGTTGGATACCTGAACTAGCTTCACTGTCCTCCCTCCGCCTTTGCAGCCCATCCGCTCCGCCCTTTATAATCACGAAGCGCTGTAGTGTCACGACCAGAGGCCGAGTTAATGTATAGGAAGTGACTGATCCCTTCGTCACAGCGACGGCTGAGTCACATTCCTCAGAGTCACATTCTCAGAGTCAAGAGGCACATTCCGTTGAGTCACAAGGCGGGCGCGGCATGGCCGACCTGCAGGCTCGAGTGGCGCAGCAGCGACTTGTGCCGCACGGCCGCGTGGCTGGCGTGCCGCGGGCTGCTACAGCGGGGGCTCTTGGGCGACCGGCTAGCCGGCGACGGCGGGTTGGTGTGGCTGCGACTCAGCGACCGCGGCTCCTCGTAGAAACTCAGATCGTCGCGCCAGCTCCCGCCGCCATTGCTGTCGTCTAGGGAGCGCCGACCCCTCGAGTTGAAGCCGCTGCCGCTGCTGCTCTCTGCGTCCCTCCGACTCGACGATCCCCGGCCGCTGCTGTCGCGCTCGACGGATCCGCATCTGTCGACCGAGCCGCATCTCTGGACCGGCGAGCAGCACGCTGGGTCGATGATTGGCTGGCAGCTGGTGTGGCTGCGCGCCCACAGGGAGCGCCCGTCGCGGTCGAGCGAGCCGATGCGCGTTAGGGTTCGATGCGGCCGCGACGCGGACGGGAACGTCGACGAGGGCGATAATGTGTGTGATGGTGCTGCTGGCGTGGCGGCGGCGGATTGGAGCTCGGATTCGAGCATCTCGACGAACTGCTGGCATCGGACGGCGGAGAGCTGCCGCTGCATGTCGAGGAGTCTAAGCTTGCCTTCGAGCACGCGCGTGTCCACGTCTTCCAGCTTCTTCCGGATAATCTGCGACGGCGATAGGCTGTCGTCGATTAGGTGACGTGGCGTGGAGGGATCGTCTAATGGGCTGTGATGGTCCACGCATACTCGAACGGACGCCATTGATGCGGGGGATGAGGACGTTTCGGGCGAGGATCAGCGGCCAGGGTTGATTTCCGTGCCTTATTTGCGGGAATGTCGGCTTCTGTCCAGCTTGAGGACTCGAAATCGCGTGAGGCGTGGCGGGGAAGAGAAGCGTTGACGAATTACTATGGTTTGATCGTAAAACCAGAGTGGTTGAGCACCCCTCGCACGAAGAAATGGATTTTGTTCAACTAGGATGTGAATGGGAGCAGATAAGGATCAACCCAGACTGATCTCGGGAACAAGAAGACTGTACTCACGCTGCGGGTGAACGTGGAACAGTTGTGGAGCGATGCGAGGGATTAATGGCTGCACTTTCCTTGCCAAGGGCTGTGCCTTGCTTGAACGTGGCTTCTCAACTGATCTAGAAGTTACTAAGAACAGAAAGCAAGTTCTGTTGCTTTGAAATGGAAAGCAGCTGAAGTGGGTTCTGTCAGACATTCCCGCTTCCTTCTGCCTCGAGGCGTGCAAGGGGCCCCGCTTGCCTCATAATTCTTCGCCCAACGACTCCAGGGACGCGCTTGCACGTTGCGGTTGCTGTTGCACCGCATCATGTCAGGATCACATGACTCGATTCCCTGAAATCAATGTTTGCTGGCACGCCGAAGCGTTTACGCGACAAATTCCCCTTGGACGGGTGGAATCGAGCCTGCAGCACAGACTTGGATTTGCGGGCAGCCCTTCATTTGCTTGAGTGCAGTGGCGCAAGGCAAAATATACGTTTATTGCTCCCCACCCAACGCCACGGCATTCACTGTACTTCCGGTTTGCTATGCAATGTACATTGCTTTGCTCAGAAGGTTGATTGTGCTGATGAATAAACGGGGATATTCAGCTGACCGTGCTGACGTGCACAAGGGTAGCGGTGGAGTCAGCAGCCCATGTGTTTGTGGCGGCAAGGTGATCGTCGACGACAAGTCGAATGTGATCGATTCTCTGTGTGCCAACGCGGATTGCCCACACCGAGAGACAGGGGGCACTCAGCCTCAGCAACAGTGGGCTCGTGATTTGAGGAACAGTTCCAAGTGACCCGTCGTCCACTAGTCCAACTCTGTTTCTTGATGCCGTTATCGAATCCCTGTGGATCGCGAAACCGTGGTGAGTTGTGTTTTGCATTTCGGCTGCATCCACGAGGAGGAAGCACCAAAGGCCCCAGATTTCGGTACTATAAACCGTAATGAACTTCTGTTCTACCTCTCAAGAGCGCGCTAAACCTAACTGCAACGCACCAGACGAGCAAATACACCTGCTCCACACTATGGTTCTCATACGAACACAGTCCAAACTGCAATTCTCGCCTGATTTTGTCACCTCTAGGGTCCCAATTGCAATTCTCGCCTGCTCTTGTCACCCTACGTTCAGTCCCACCCACCAGGTACCGAGCTGAACCGCATTGACCCCCAAAGTCAGGTCGAAATGCTCAACATTTTGCCCGAGAGTTACTGTTGCAATTTCTGGGCTCCCGTTTGCCTGTGGTTTGAAATTTCTGGGGAACAGGCCCGTGTCACATGAAAAAACCATTCTTTTTAAGCGTAGAACAGGTGTATTGATTATTCGGTCACGCCTTCTGGAATGTCAGAGTCTGACAGGGAATCTTTATTGTCACACCTTCAACATGCCACCGAACTAGAATCACATCGTCACGGACCATTTCGTTCACTTCGTATGCACAGTTTCGATACCGATATGCGCCTGCTGGGGCGTACCAGCATAAAGCATCTCGGTTAATAAAGTCGGGGGATATACAAGGTATGCATATGGTTTTGAAACAGTTTCGTTGTAGAAATGCAAAGCTGCCGATCGAAGTGACCTGCATGAACATACGATACAATGTACCTGCGCATGTGGGGAAACTATATCGGGGAAAGATTCCTCGATTTCCGCAGCCCGTTGCGCAACCCCTTGGGGCTCATTTTGACTGACCGAGCGTCAATCGAGCGTCAGGTTCACAGGGTGCTACGCGTTCTGGTACGATATGATGGGTTTCTGTGCGGTGATAACCTTTTGACCTGGCCATCATCAATCTTGGAATTCACCCCAAATTGTTTGCAACTGCGTGCATTCTTGGTGCTGCATCTGCCATTCTCACTCTGCTGCTCCGGACATAGCGCCTTTGTTTCTCATAGGATTCCCCAAATTCTCCTGAATTCCTCGCCATCTCGTCAATCTTGTAAGGAAGTTCCTCCCGCCTGCCGAGATCTGGTATTACGCCCTCCGCAAGCGCTGCCCACGCTCGAAAAATGGCCGCAAGGTACGTTCGCGATTAGTCGTTTCTGCTCCGTCTATGCGGCCACTGTCCCTCGCAGCAAGGACGCAGCATGCGTGTGCGCTTTGAGAAATCTCGCTACGCGCCGCTGTTCTCGCTCTGACATAGATGAACCATCGCATCCTCGTTACTGCCTTTCGTTGCTTACCGTGGGACTTCTCCTCGCAGCGACGACGCGGGCAAGGCGCTGCGCGACAGGGCGGTGGGGCTGAAGCTGGGCGACCCGTTTCCGGACTTCGAGGCGGACACTAGCGTGGGACGCATCAAGTGGCACGACTACATCGACGGCCGCTGGGCCATCCTCTTCTCGCACCCTGGTAGGGCGTGCACCCTGGCAGGACGTGAACCCCGGTAGGACGTGCCCCCTGGTACGATTTGCAACTTCAAGCTGCTTGTTGATCTCGCGAGGTCTCAGGTTTGGCGAAACTGTCTTCGATTTCTCACAAGCGCCACGATTTTGCGTTGCTTGCTTCGCGCAGCGGACTTCACCCCCGTGTGCACGACGGAGCTGGGCAGCGTGGCGAAGTTCGCAGAGGATTTCGCAAACAAGGGCGTGAAGGTGGCGGCGCTGAGCTGCGACAGCGCTGACTCGCACCGCGCGTGGATCCGCGACATCGAGGCATTCACTCCGGGCGTCAAGGTACGTCATAGCATCTGGTCGAGGCATCATTGAACCATAGCATTTAAGATCCCGCGATGCATCCGCAGCAGCGCATTCCTTGGCATGGTCATCTAGCCAAAGCAGCCCTTCCTCGAGTCCCTCTCTCCGCTGTGTGTGTCTCCGCCCCCTCCCTCCAGGTCACCTACCCTATAATTGCGGACCCGAGTCGCGACATCGCGGTGCGGCTGGGCATGCTGGACGCCGTTGCTAAGGACGCCGCAGGGCTGCCGTTGACGGCGCGCGCCGTGTTCGTGATCGGCCCGGATAAGACGCTCAAGCTCTCCATCCTGTACCCCGCCACCACTGGACGCAACTTCCATGAGGTGCGGTGCGGTGTGGTGCGGTGCAGCGTTGCAGAGCATGGCGCGGAACACAGGCTTATCTGTCCTGTTAGCATGCTATGTTTGTCTGTCGCATCTCGCTCCCCTTCGAAATTCCTTTTCCCCCCCCCCTCCCCCCCTCCCTCCCCTCCCCTCCTCTCTGTCCTTTTCTCCTACTCTTGTCTCTCCTGATTCCCCGTCGCCCCCACCCATACCCGCTTATTTCATGGCCACGTGTTGTCAGATTCTGCGTGTGATTGACAGCCTTCAGCTGACCGCCCAGTACAGCGTGGCGACACCAGTGGACTGGAAGCATGGAGACGACGTCATTGTGGCGCCATCAGTCAGCAACGAGGCAGCTACGGAGAAGTTTCCCAAGGGCTTTAAGGTGAGCCGAGTAAACCGCTGCCTTGTCACCTTCTGCATGATGTTGCCTCACTGACGTAGTGGCTGGCTCCCTTCAGCGTGTGCCTCCCTGAGTGCACAGCTCACGTTGCCATGATGGTGCTTCTCGTGCTGCGCTGATGCTGTCCCTACTGCCTGCTTGGTGTTGGGTGTGCTGCAGACGGTGGACCTTCCTTCAGGCAAATCCTACTTGCGCACCACACCCCAGCCAGATCTGTAAAGTCCTACTTGCGCACCACACCCCAGCCAGATCTGTTAAGTCCTACTTGCGCAACACACCCCAGCCAGATCTGTTAAGTACCAGACATTGGTGCACCTTGTATTGTAAACCTTGTACAGGGCGTGTGAAGTAAGGTTGTGAGTTATAACGTGCAAATGTGAAGTTGATTCTCAATGTACAGGTGGAGCCTTTATGACATACTATGGCCGTTCACAATTAGTTAGCTTATGTTGCAACACTGTAGTACGAATCTTGATTTCTTATTACTATTTCACTGTTTATTGTTTTACTATTTCACTATCAGAGTAGGAAATGAATCTTCATATTGGTAACAAAATTCACATTAAAGTGGATATACATCTCCACCATAAAAATAATGAGGCTGTACACATGACCTGCCACGCCTTAGCTCATGCCTCCCAGGAAAAGGGCGAAGACGCCCCAAAAAACGGGAGACGGAGAGCAAGCGGCTGTGGGCTGTTGGTGGTAGCCGTGGCGGCTAGCAGCTGTGGCTTCGCAGAGGGTGCTACTGCTTAGAAGTCTCGCTCTTGGTTCTCAGCTTGTGGCCGAGTCAAGAGTTCCGGGTCCGTCCATCTCAATATTCATCGCCGCGAATAAACTGACACGGCCGAAAAAGCATCGCGCGACGCTGAGCGGGGAGAAAAAAGACTCTTGGGTCGACCTCAACCCCGCTCGTGTTCCACAAAAGGGCGGACAAATTACTCCGAGCCGTTGGAGGTTGAGCGCTGAGACCACGGTGAGAGTGCTGACGCGCAGACGCGGCCGCTTAGCCGCGCGCAGGCATCATTATAAGGCGGCCTCTGCAGGCCGAAAAGGGAGCAGGCTGACAGCGCTGCTCAAAAGTTCAGAATGGCGGGTCGTTGTTCAGAATCAATTGTTCAGACGACCTTTGTCCTCCGTGAGGTTCAGAATCAAATGGCGGGTCGTTGTTCAGAAGAGCTCGCAGTTGAGGCTCGAGTGGCGGCGGAGCGACTTGGAGTGGTGGCGCGGCGACGCGCCATGGGAGCGGGTGGAGCGGAGGCGGCGGGAGGAGGCGGAGGGGCAGCTGTAGAAGGAGAGGTCCTCCTCCCACGTGCTGCGACGCGATGCGCTCAGATCCAAAGACCGGCGCGACGAGCGGCGAGAAAGCCGATCGCTGTCGCTGGTTTCGTCGTTGTCGTCGGCACTCCCAAGGGACGACTCGAGCATATGGATGAAGGACTGGCAGCGCAGCGCGCTGAGCTGGCGCTGCGTGTCTAGAAGCTGCAGCTTGCTCTCGAGCGCGCGGATCTCAACGTCCTCTAGCGTGCTCCGGATTACGCGCGAGGCGGCGCGGCAGCTGAGGTCGTCGGATGTGGAGATGAGAGCAGCGGAGGCCATTGTCAGATTCTTGTTTCACGCGATGGTCAAGTTTGCCGATTCTGGGTGGGAGTGGTATCTCGGTTCAAGCCGTAGTGAGCAAAAAAATGAGTTTCTCAAGGTGGATGTGTTGAAGAGAGGGGTGCGCTTTGTAGTGCTCGAGCAAGGGCTCGAAGATAGGGGCGTTCGAGTTTCTTGCAGACAACGATAAGGCGGAGAGGAGAGGCGCGGGGAGCACAGGAACTGACTGAGGGAGCGCCCTGGGGCAGGGAAGGCGAGGAGACGGGCGCAAGAGGGGCAGGAATCTGGATGGGATTGGATGGGCATTGTGTGGCTTGCATGGGCGGTCGACCCGCTCCAGGTCAGCTTCATCCTGTCAGGTTTCAGTTTCTCGTTGCTTCTGATTCCTTGAGAAATTGCTGACTCGGCACGATTTTGTCATCCTTGGGGAATGCCTTGTCCGATTTGATTGACCTAGGGCCTGGTTCCTGCGCATGCACCTAGCCATTGGTGGTGGTGTGGCTTCGCAAGGAGCAACAAGTAGCATCAGGCGCATACGCACCTGGTTGACACAGACGATCGCATTCAAGCTGCCAGCTGCAATATTGAATCACTTTCAGTGAGTGTGGCTCGACATTAAATGCTTCAACAAACCGAAAGCGCGAAATGGTTTTATTGGATGTGGATATGGCGGGAAGAGGGAGGCCAAACCGCAAGCAATCATGCTTTGAATGTCTAAGCGTTTTGAAGTCACAACAAATATCCAAGGCTTGTGATCCGTTTTTAGCTGACCTAAAAAACAAATCAAGACACCAAACCTAGTACAGTTCCAGCGAGCCTAGTACAGTCGATGCTCAGCCAATCTCGTACGCAACATTTATCTCAATCAGAATCACTTTCCAAAACCTCGGATTTAGGGGCAATGGAATAACGCACACAATCACATCACCACCACACAGCTACCGAATCCACCACACGTTGATGGAGGGCGGAACGAAATGACCACACAATTGCCCGTTGGGACCTCTGTTTATTGACCAGACACAAATATCTTGTTACAAATTCCACGTTTCTGTCCCATTTGCCTGTGGCGAAGCATGCGAAAAGATGAGCTCGACATTGCCCCAGCAATTCGGAAAGTTCGTGTGACTCTATCGCTATTCGACTGCAAATCTCACCCCTTACATATTATGGAGCCCCAACTTTCAGAAACATTCCGCGACTTTCAGGTGGCGGGGTTTTGCCCCAACAATGTGTTTTGTGGACAGCTGTTGCTGAATTTACGGGTTGCAGCACGGAATGATGCGGATTAACTGAACAAGATCAGCCCCTCAAAGCCCGCCACGGAAGTTTTGAAGGATTTCCCATCCACATGATCCTCCTGGACCCTCCTCCGTCGCGGCAGGGGAGAACCAATCAGGTGAGGCAAAGAGCTCGCAATAGGCATACCCGATTTCGATCTGGTTCACCCCTCGCGCATGCACCACGCCTCCCCTCCCCCCTCTCTCCCTCTCCCATCTCTGTGCAAACTGGTATCACGTGATCTCTCGAGTGCTTCAGGCGGCCATTGCCTGAAACCCACAGGAACGGTTCTTCCCCAAACTGACTTGTCCCTGCGCATCTGTTTCCTGCTTCTGTGCTGGGACACTGCTCCTCCTGGGTACTGTACCTGAGGTAGTCTGCAGCGGCACTGGCCCAGGCCTCTCGCTAAGCCCCAGGGTATCCCAGAAAGGGACGGAATCGCCTCGGGACTACCCGTTAACATACTGAATTTCCCCCAAAAAACCTGTTACCAAAAAGAATCGGCAGCTACAAATTCGGCTAGCAAGTGATCAAAGGCGCGGGAGGGGGAAGGGGGGGGGGGGGGGATCTGGGGGCGGCTGAGTATAATCCCCCTACAGATTGCCCTGCTACAAGTATAGCCCGTACGGATTCGGAAAAAAATTACTCTTTAGGCTAAGGAATCGGCGATTTTTTTTTCCTTCAGCTAGACGGATTCGGAAAAAAATCGCACTGTAAAATAACGGAATCACCTGAAAAGTTACTATTTAATTTTTCGAAATTAAGGGTAATTGCCCTGTTAGCAAGAGGCATGCACTGGCCTGAGCAGAGGGAGCTCAGTAAGCGGTGTCAGGCCATTGACGACATAGTCTGCTCTATCCAGGTCATTCTCCCCAGATGGCCTGACTTGGCTGGAAGAGGCTTGTGCTTCTGGAATTTGCACATCCTCGTCATCGCGTCGCAATGCGCGGTTACGCATACGCTTGCCACAGTCTACGACGACATTTCTCTGTTCGTTCCTGGTCGATAGCGATCCTTCCAAGATGCGGGGCAGAGGCATCAGGGATGGCGGCTGGCTGACATGTGCGAGTTCCCAACGAGCCCGAGGGGCTGGCGTCACCCTGACGCCAGCCCCTTGCCTGACCTCGAGCAATGCGAGCACATCACCTCTCTCCCTTAGCGCTCCCCGCGAAACAGTGAGATTTAGTGTTCCCTTAGTTCTTGTTTCCCGAATGCGTCTCGAAATGCATCTTTCCTCTGTCCCCGCCTCGGGCGGCCATCGTGGTGGACAAATCGTTTGCCGAACTACGGCTAGTGGAGCTTCTTGCGGAACCCTGGAAAATTGAATCAATTTTTCAAACTGCCGACTCCGTGCACGTTGGCGGTAATGTTCTTGAGCCACGGACACACTAAGGGCGTGTCACAGGAGTACGTTTTCGCAAAATTCCATACTCAACCGTTCTCGATAGTCATTTGACTGTTTTAGACCGCGACATAACTTGTCGAACTGCAATCGGACGCACTTTTGTGACGCGCCCTAATGCCTCAATGCTGAATTGGACGTTCTGCTTGAAGTATCCTGACACATACCCCTCTGAACAAGTCACCTAGACTGAGCTTCCATTATGAAATGCACATAAAGCAAATACTTGGTCAAGGCTGAAATGGCTTGCTCTGGTACAGGAGGTAATGACATCTTGCAAATCACAATGATATTGTGTAATACAAAGAATAGTAATAGACCAACGCACGCTACAAAAAGCAAAAATTAAGAGAAAATGTTGGTGCTTTCATGGGGGTAATCTAGGCTTGTACGCCTTTTGCTTGTGTTGCGAGGTCGAGGTGCATTGAATTTCTCCAGTTGCGGGCTTGGCGACGTGTTACATGGGCGAAGCGCACGATGTGTGCGAAATGAATCACACGGGGAAGCTGCTGGTGAAGTCCAGCGGCGACGAGGCACGGGGTCGTCGTAGAATCGAAGGTCTTCTGCCCATCGCGCGGATTGGCAGCGCCCAACAGCAGCACTGGGTGAGGCAGCTTCAAACCCGAAATCACCATTGGGACGATTCTCCGATAACGTCGCTGAGCTTTCCATCCATCGAGCTGACCGGCTTCGCGCAGACGGGGTTGCCATGCGATGCCCGCTGTCGCCACGGCGATAATCTAAAGATTCGCACAGCGGCTTAGTGAGCGCGAATCGCACGCTACTATGGTGTCTACCGGGGGTGGCGACGGAGGAAGAGGACGTGGCGCCCGAGTGTGGGCTTCGCGACGACGATAGCGACGCCAGGGCGCGTCTGTTGGCGTGCTCGAACTCGTCGTCGAAGTCGCTCTCGTCTGACGACAAGCTCGTGCTCTCCGAGTTGCTCTCCGTCGCCAAGCGCGCGGGGGCGCCGCTCGACGCGTTGAACGGATTGGCGCGCGGGACGGGGCGCTCGACGCTGCATCGCTTCTCCGCGGTTGCTGCGTTCAACCTGAAAGCGGAAATATCGGTCGATGGTGGTGGCGAGTTGGTAGCGTGCTCGCACGATTGGCGCAGGGTTTGGATGAACTGTTGGCATCGCACGGCGCTGAGCGCGCGCTGCGCGTTAAGCAGCTCCAAGCGACACTCGAGCGCGTGCACCTCCACGTCCTCCACGCGACTGCGCGAGCGCGGAATCGCCAGAAAAGAACCTCTGTGAGAAGCATCGCACTGAGTGCGACTGGCGTCTGGGGGATTATCTTTTATTGCGTCGGAAGGGAGTTCTACTTTCTGGCTTCCTACGGTGGCCATGGTACAGCCGCGTTAGTGTTCGTCGTGACGACGGTCGTATCGAAGAATGAGAGATTGGAGGAGCTAAACAGCAGTTCAGTATGCAGCTTCGAGCCAGAACTTGTCTTGAGAAGGGTGGAGCTGTAAACAGAAGCGGGACAAAGCAGGTGGAGATCGAACCAGAAGTCTGAGGATAAACTCGTGCCAAGATGTGCTGTCACGAGAAGTAAGCGCGTGCCCTATCTTAGTCTCCCTGGCTCCTATCTTACCCTCAGCGAGCACAGGGTCGAAGCAGCGCCTCTGTGCGCGAAGCGAACAGCTGGGAGGCGTTGCTTTTGTGTGGCGAAAAGCATTCCTCCCCTGCTCCCCCCCCTTGGGGCAAGAGGGGGGCGCCACTTCTCCGCGCTCCTGCTTGGTTAAAATTCAACGGAATCTGTTCCACGTTCTGCTGCTCTGTCCAATCACGGTTCGGTGCATCAGGAAGAACCACCCGCACCATATCGAACCGCATCACGAGTCAACTGTTCATGGCATCAAGCCCCTCTTGGTTGCGATCCATGCTGACGGGGCAAGGCCTGCCCCAGACTTCGAAAGACCCGAACTCCTTATAAGCAGGCTTCGCATTCGTCACAACTAAGCTGGCCTGTGTCCTAACGTTCTACATAAATTTTCAGCAATCTGGCGCTGCCTTGGGTGCTGTACACCCACCTAGTAGTATATGATGTGCTGTACACCCACCTAGTAGTATATGATGTGCTGTACACCCATCAGGCAAATCGATTTTGTATGGAACACAGTACCATAGTGGCAGCTAATACCTCCGTGCATGAAGCAGCATATGTATACTGGCTAAGATGAAACTGGCTCAGCTAGTAATGACGCATAACCACTACCACCACCACCACCACCACCGCCACCACCACCACCACCACCACCACCATTTGGGGATAAGCCCTTCCCTGAACCTACATAAGGCTCCCATTGCTCCTAAATAAGGCAGAATCTGTGCTATTTTTCACATGATCCTCTTCCTTGGGAACTGCTGCCTCATCACCTAATCCTTGCTCCTCTGCTTTGTTTGCCATCCACTCGCCTTCCTGCTCTCACCCCTGCGCCTCCTTGGCAGCATCCAAGCTGTCCCACACGCCAGTCAGGTCATACTTGTTGGGGGCGGCAGCCACCGGCACGCCGCCCAGCCCTGCTGCCACGGCCGCTGCTGCCGCCCCTGCGGCCTCGGGGAATGCGTCCCAGATGCGGATGGCCCCCGTGTGCGACCCGCTGCACATGCGCCCATAGTCCAGATCCACTGCCACGTGGCGCACCTGGGGGGAGAGGAGGGAAGGGAGGAAAGAGAAATTGGGGGGACAGAGATGAACAGGAGGGGAGGGAGTGTGTGGAAGGGCAAGGGCAAGTGAGGGAATTGCAGGGAGGGAGTGCGAGACAAAGCCGAGTGAGGGGTTGGAGAGGATGAGTTGGAATAAGCAGGAATGATTGGCAGGAGTCAGACTTTGGTACGGAGGTTCGAGAGAAAACAAATGAAAGAACGAATGACAACAATGGCCCCGGGGGGAAATTCGATGGGTATGTGTGCGACCACTGACCACGTCCGGCATGTTGGCCACCATCTTGCTGACAGCCCACGTGGAGGGGTCCCCGCCGCCACTGCCCGTGCCGCCCACGCGGCCGTCAGCGTCGGTGAACTCGAGGAACATGAGCTGGTTGCCCGCCGTGGCCACCCCAGTGACCTCGTCCATCAGCCGCACCGCCACCACGGGCTCTGTTGACGAGGAGCCGCTCGTTTCTTGCGGGATGTACTGGTCTGTTGGGGGGGGGAAGGGGGATGGGAGAGAGGCGTCGGTGAGCGCGAGATGCCCACTGTGGCCACACCCATGACCTCGTCCATCAGCCGCCCTGCCACCACGGGGTCTGAGGAAAGAAGGGGAATGGGAGAGACGGGGCGGCATGGAGAGTGGCGTATGGAGATTGTGTGCATATGGCTCACTGAGGGATGACCCCTTCAAACCAATTAAGAGGGGGACCTGTCTACAGCCTTACATGTGCAATGCCAAGACTATGCTGTCAGGCCACCTCCTTCATTCAATGAACTGTGACCATGCCACACACTCTCACCGTCCTCCTTCCAAATGCGGACCATGCCACATACACTCACCGTCCTCCTTCTTCCAGATGCGGACCATGCCGTCAGCGGACCCGGTGGCGAGGCGGTGGGACGAGCTGCAGTAGTCCATGGTGCTCACGGCGCCGCCGTGGGCCGTCAGGATCTTCTCGCAGTCGCCCATCTCCACCGACCAGATCTTGGCCGTCCAATCGTGGCTGCCTGTGATGATGATGTCCTTGTGCACGAGTACACAGCTGGGGTGGGGTGGGGTGGGGGGGGGAAGATCATACAAGGGTGACAGAGGGAACGAGAGGTCGGAGACGTTTCGGATGCCATCCAGCCGTGGCTGCTTCTGGTGATGATGTCCTTGTGTGCCAGCACACAGCTGCGGGGGGGGGGGGGGGGGGGGGGGGGGGGGGGGGGGAGGATCTCACAAGGTTTAGGGAACGAGAGACCTGACAGACCTGAGGCGTCTCAGATGCCGTCCAGCCGTGGCAGCCTGTGACGATGATGTCCTTGTGAGCACACAGCTGCGGAGCGGCAGCGGGAAAGGGGCGAGAGCAGGAGCCAGGGCACGGGGCGGAGCAGGGGCCGGAGCAGGGATCGGAGCAGGGGCCAAAAGAGAGAGCAGTGGCATGCGAGTGGGAAAAGCAGGGGAAGAAGGGGAACGAGGCGCAGGAGAGGGCAACAAGGAGGGAAACTGCAGAGGCTCACCCAATGCAAGAATAATGAGGGCCAAAGAGGGTGCATACAGCAGAATGCGGTCATGACTCGCAGCAGCTGACCCCCGCCCACACCTGACCCAGAAGCTGTGCGCCCCACACCCCACCTGACCCAGTTGCTGTGCGCCCCACACCCCACCTGACCCAGAAGCTGTGCGCCCCACACCCCACCTGACCCAGTTGCTGTGCGCCCCACACCCCACCTGACCCAGAAGCTGTGCGCCCCACACCCCACCTGACCCAGAAGCTGTGCGCCCCACACCCCACCTGACCCAGAAGCTGTGCGCCCCACACCCCACGTGACCCAGTTGCTGTGCGCCCCACACCCCACCTGACCCAGAAGCTGTGCGCCCCACACCCCACCTGACCCAGAAGCTGTGCGCCCCACACCCCACCTGACCCAGAAGCTGTGCGCCCCACACCCCACCTGACCCAGTTGCTGTGCGCCCCACACCCCACCTGACCCAGAAGCTGTGCGCCCCACACCCCACCTGACCCAGAAGCTGTGCGCCCCACACCCCACCTGACCCAGAAGCTGTGCGCCCCACACCCCACCTGACCCAGTTGCTGTGCGCCCCACACCCCACCTGACCCAGAAGCTGTGCGCCCCACACCCCACCTGACCCAGTTGCTGTGCGCCCCACACCCCACCTGACCCAGTTGCTGTGCGCCCCACACCCCACCTGACCCAGAAGCTGTGCGCCCCACACCCCACCTGACCCAGAAGCTGTGCGCCCCACACCCCACCTGACCCAGAAGCTGTGCGCCCCACACCCCACCTGACCCAGTTGCTGTGCGCCCAACACCCCACCTGACCCAGAAGCTGTGCGCCCCACACCCCACCTGACCCAGAAGCTGTGCGCCCCACACCCCACCTGACCCAGAAGCTGTGCGCCCCACACCCCACCTGACCCAGTTGCTGTGCGCCCCACACCCCACCTGACCCAGAAGCTGTGCGCCCCACACCCCACCTGACCCAGAAGCTGTGCGCCCCACACCCCACCTGACCCAGAAGCTGTGCGCCCCACACCCCACCTGACCCAGAAGCTGTGCGCCCCACACCCCACCTGACCCAGTTGCTGTGCGCCCCACACCCCACCTGACCCAGAAGCTGTGCGCCCCACACCCCACCTGACCCAGTTGCTGTGCGCCTCAAGGAAGTGCATCTCCCTGCCTGCTCGCATGTCCCACACGCGCGCCGTGCTGAAAGGGAGAGAGAGAGGGGGGGGCAGGCACGGATGAGAGGAGGGAGGAAAGAAGAGTGAATGGGCCGGATGAGAGGTAACAGGAGAGTGAAGGAAAGGGGACAAAGCGGAGTGAGCAGAGGAAGGCAAAAAGGCCAACGCGGGGAATGCAGCAGCAGCAGCTGTGCCATCTGCAGCGCCACATACCCGTCGGTGTGCCCCGTGGCGATGAGCCCCCCCGCGTCCTCCTGCCAGCTGAGGCAGAGCACGGCCGCCCCTGCTGCCGGCTGCGCCACGGTGAGTGCCCTGCGGTGCGAGCGCATGTCCCACACCTCCACCAGCCCGTCCAGCCCGGCTGTCACCGCCGCACTGCGCGCAAAGCCCGACAGGAACCGCACACAGGAGACCTGGTGGGGGGGGGGAAGGAGAGGTTAAGGAAGAGGGGGAGGGGGGGGTGGGGGGGAAGGGAGGAGGGAAGGCAGCAGAGAGGATGGGATGAACGCTTGGAACAGAAGAGCATTGCACTTGGTGATTGGCATGACAAGCCACGGCTCGTAGATTGCTCATGGCAGCGGGGCAGCGGGAGGGGTGGCGATGATGAGTAAGTGGGGGGTCACTGGCGGATCACATCACGCAAAGAGTGGGTGGGCGAGTGGCCAATCAAGTGGTCACTCACCAGAGAGGTGGCACTCACCAGAGAGGTGGCACTCACCAGAGAGGTGGCACTCACCAGAGAGGTGGCACTCACCAGAGAGGTGGCACTCACCAGATAGGTGGCACTCACCAGAGAGGTGGCACTCACCAGAGAGGTGGCACTCACCAGAGAGGTGGCACTCACCAGAGAGGTGGCACTCACCAGAGAGGTGGCACTCACCAGAGAGGTGGCACTCACCAGAGAGGTGGCACTCACCAGAGAGGTGGCACTCACCAGAGAGGTGGCACTCACCAGAGAGGTGGCACTCACCAGAGAGTGGCACTCACCAGAGAGGTGGCACTCACCAGAGAGGTGGCACTCACCAGAGAGGTGGCACTCACCAGAGAGGTGGCACTCACCAGAGAGGTGGCACTCACCAGAGAGGTGGCACTCACCAGAGAGGTGGCACTCACCAGAGAGGTGGCACTCACCAGAGAGGTGGCACTCACTAGAGAGGTGGCACTCACCAGATAGGTGGCACTCACCAGAGAGGTGGCACTCACCAGAGAGGTGGCACTCACCAGAGAGGTGGCACTCACCAGAGAGGTGGCACTCACCAGAGCGGTGGCACTCACCAGAGCGGTGGCACTCACCAGAGCGGTGGCACTCACCAGAGCGGAGGCACTCACCAGAGCGGTGTGGGCGAAGAGTGTTCCGCGTGACAGCGACATGCGCCTGTCCAAGTGCAGCACCTGGCGGTCGTCCTCGCTTCTCCCCTCCCCCCCCCCCCCCCCCCAGCAGACGGCACAGAAGGTGCGAGCGCGGGAACTCACCGGAGCGGTGTGGGCGGAGAGCGTGCCCAGGGCGAGTGAGGTGCGCTTGTCAAAGTGCAGCACCTTGTGGTCGTCGCCGCCCGACAGAATGCTGCTCGCGTTGGACGATATGGCGCGGATGGCACTGGGAGGGGGACGGGGGGAGAGGAGAGAGGGGAGAGGGAGGGGAGAGGGGAGAGGGGAGAGGGGAGAGTGAGGTGCGGCAGAAACATGAGGTGAGGAACATGAGGTGAGCAACATGAGGTGAGGAACATGAGGTGAGCAACATGAGGTGAGGAACATGAGGTGAGCAACATGAGGTGAGCAACATGAGGTGAGGAACATGAGGTGAGCAACATGAGGTGAGCAACATGAGGTGAGCAACATGAGGTGAGGAACATGAGGTGAGGAACATGAGGTGAGGAACATGAGGTGAGGAACATGAGGTGAGCAACATGAGGTGAGCAACATGAGGTGAGCAACATGAGGTGAGCAACATGAGGTGAGCAACATGAGGTGAGCAACATGAGGTGAGCAACATGAGGTGAGCAACATGAGGTGAGCAACATGAGGTGAGCAACATGAGGTGAGGAACATGAGGTGAGGAACATGAGGTGAGCAACATGAGGTGAGGAACATGAGGTGAGGAACATGAGGTGAGGAACATGAGGTGAGCAACATGAGGTGAGCAACATGAGGTGAGCAACATGAGGTGAGCAACATGAGGTGAGCAACATGAGGTGAGCAACATGAGGTGAGGAACATGAGGTGAGCAACATGAGGTGAGCAACATGAGGTGAGCAACATGAGGTGAGCAACATGAGGTGAGCAACATGAGGTGAGGTAGACATGAGGTGAGCAACATGAGGTGAGCAACATGAGGTGAGCAACATGAGGTGAGCAACATGAGGTGAGGAACATGAGGTGAGCAACATGAGGTGAGCAACATGAGGTGAGCAACATGAGGTGAGCAACATGAGGTGAGGAACATGAGGTGAGCAACATGAGGTGAGGAACAGCGATTCATGTGAGAACACAGAATGCGCCCTATCCGACAGCTTCCCCTGCTTGCCCTGTGTCTTTCTCCCCCTTCCCCCTCTCCCCCCCCAATGCACTGACCCCTCGTGGCCTCTCATGGCGGCCTCATCACTGCTGATCCCTAATGCTTTACTCCCCCCGCCCCTCAAACCCTCCCCCTTCGCCTTCCCCCACTCACCCCTCGTGGCCGCGCATGGTGGCGCGCATCTCGGCACCCACCCTGTTGGCACTCCAAAGCTTCACCTGCGCCCAGCCCAGGGAGAAGGGGCGGGTGGGGAGAAGCGGGCAGAGAGGGGGAGTATGGAGAAGGTGAGGAGGGGGGTGCGCGTGCGGACGGACAAGACGCTGGTAGGTGGAGAGGCGCGAGGGGACCTGGAAGGGAAGACACAGCAGCGACTGGAATAGGTTCTCGAGTATGTGCTGTTAGGCATGACTCACAGTGCGATCAGCGTTAGGCACGACTCACAGTGCGATCAGCGTTAGGCACGACCATCAACTTACAGTATGGCCAGCCCTGCACTCACCGAACCAGCATCTATCGACTCACGGTGCAGTCACCTTCTCCATCGACTCACGGTGCAGTCCGCCGAGCCAGAGACAAAGTAGCCCGCATCATCACAGCCTGAGAGCAGGTCGCCCAGGTCGCTGACGGACCCCACGTGCAGCGCTGTGACGGCCGCGCCGTGCCCCCGCAGCACACGCACACTGCCCTCGCCCTCGCCCCGCGACAAATGCACCGGCTCTGCCACGCACTCGCCGTGGATAGGAGAGGGAACGGGGCGGGTAAATGAACGGGAGAGGGGGAAAGGAGGAAGGGGGGGGAGGGGGGGGGTGGGTGCTGGTGGTGATGATGATGATGATGTTGCCAATGGGTGGCAGAGATGTGGATTGTTCCAGCTGCCGTCATGCTGATGACGGTGGCAGTGCTAGTGATGGTGATGATGGCTGTTACCATGCCACTGATGCTCATGATGCTCAAGATGCTCATGACAATGCTGGCGACATGCGCATGCTCCAACCTGCTCTAGTGAGGTGTTTATCTGCCCGTCGCTCAAACCCATCGGCCTTGCCCAGCCCGCCACCACCAGCGCGGGGCGTCGTGCTGGGCACGCCCTTGCCCCCAGCCATGTCAAAGTTCACGCGCTGCCGCCCCGCCTTGCTCTTGCTGCGCCCCAGCGGCCCCTTGTGCGCCACGGGCGCCCCTCCCTCCCCCTCCAGCGTGTTATTACTATCCACCCGCGCCATGCCGTCTCCCCCTGCGCCCCCCCCCGAGACAGATCCGCTCTTGAGGCGCGCGGCCTGCTCCATCTTGGGCGCGATGCGCGGCGCCAGCGCCATCATCAGCGCCAGGCGCGGCGGGCCGTAGAAGCGGAACTTGAGCTGAATCAGCGACAGCTGCCCCCGTAGCAGGTTCTGGGAGGACGGGGAGGACGGGGGGGGGGGGGGGGGGGGGGGGGGGGGAAGGGGAGGGGAATGTGGGAGAGAGTTGGAAGAGGTGAGGTGCGCGGTGCTCATGAGCTGGATTGGGAACAGCTGCCCTCACAGGAGGTTCTGAACGGGAGGAGGGGGAAAGGGGGAGTGATCGAGGGGGGATGTGGAAGAGTGATGGAAGTGAGTAGGCGAAGGTGGGGGGGGTGCAGCACTGGCTGCTGGTAGCATCAGTGCATATGCTTGCACTGGCTGCTGGTAGCATCGGTGCATATGCTTGCACTGGCTGCTGGTAGCATCAGTGCATATGCTTGCATTGGCTGCTGGAAGCATCGGTGCATATGCTTGCAGTGGAGGATCCATATTTGTATCGTGACAACAAGAAACGACCCAGGTGTGCGCTAAGCGAACCAGCCGTCCCGGTCACTGAGCATGCGACTCTTCACCGCAATCGCTGAACCGTCCCCCATCCCACCATCCCACCCTCCCTAGACCGCACCTGGCGCTTCTCCCGGAGCCCGTGCTCGCTGGCGAGGTGCAGCAGCATCTTCCACGTCTCCTTGTCCGCTATGCCCAGCTCCACCTGGGGAGAAAGGGACGGGGGGGAGGGGGGAAAGGGAAGGGGGGGAGGGGGAAAGGGAAGGGGGTAGGGGGGAAAGGGAAGGGGGGAGGGGGGAAAGGGAATGGGGGGAGGGGGGAAAGGGAAGGGGGAGAGGGGGGAAAGGAAGGCGGGGAGGGGGAGAGGGAAGAGGGGAGGGGGGGAAGGGAAGGGGGGGAGGGGGGAAAGGGAAGGGGGGGAGGGGGGGGCAGAAGAAGACAGCGTGCGGGTGGTATTGTGATGATGACTACGCAGAAGCAGGCAAGGGTGACATATCTTCTAGAAAGGGAGCAGGCAGAGCACGGTGGACGTTCAGAGTGGAAGGTTTGGGGAACGGGAGGGGGAGAGGTGGGGTGGGGTGGGGGGGAATGGGAGGAGAGAGCAGGCACCATGTGGAAGGCGCAGGCCTTGAGGGTGAGCATGACCATCTGAGAGTAGTTGCCAAACGAGCTGCGGGGGGTTGGGGGGGGAGGAGGAAGAGGAGGGGGATTGGGCACATGAAGAAAGCAGCATGCAGATGAGGGTAGTGCTATTGGGGTGGGGATACGATTGGCGGGATTGCATTGTGGTCAGCGGATGAAGGCAAGAGCGGCGCAGCATGTTAAAAAGGGCTCACAAGCGATCAGCAAAAGGTGCTGCAAAGGGGTGTTGAAAGGGGGAAGGCGGACGGAGACGTACGGAGAGGAGAGTGCGGGGGGCGAGAGAGGGAGAGGGGGGGGGGGGGAGGGGAGGGTGTGGCGTACTCTTCTCCGAGCTCCTGCATGCGCTGCTCAAACAGCTCGTCCCACAGCCTGCACAGACGGCGCGAGGGGGGGGGGGGGGGGAGGAACATGGGCCCAGGGCAGGACAGAAAGAGATCCGATTACTGTATGAAGGAATGCCGGGTTCTGACTCGCTCAACCAATCAGCGTGCACCGAGTGGGAATGTCCGCAACGCATTGCTGGGAGAGTTTTTGCCTATGAGTGTTCGACAGCGTGGCCGGGACTCACGCCTGCGAGTGCCAGACGTGCAGGGAGGAGGACTCACGCCTGCGAGTGCCAGACGTGCAGGGAGGAGGACTCACGCCTGCGAGTGCCAGACGTGCAGGGAGCCCAGATAGCGGCGCATGAAGTCAAGCATGCCGAACTCGTCGCGGAAGTAGATGCGCCCCGCCATCTCCAGCAGCCCCCCCGCCACCTGGTAGTCCCGCCGCTCCCCCGCCCGCGATGCCGCCACCAGCGTCTGGGGAAAGGGAGCACAGAGGGTTTGAGCACGTGGGCATGAACAAACAACGAGAGTACAGCAGCCCATCCCCCCAAGCGCCAGCACCTGCAGCCCCCCACCACCTGGTGGCCCCGCTGCTCGCCCCGCCTGCCAGTGCCACCGCTACCAGCATCTGAGAGGAGAGGGGGGAGGGAGTGGAATTGTGAGGGGCAGGGCATGGGAGGAGTGAGTGAGAAGGGAGATGGAAGAGAGTGGGCGACCTGGGACGGGGGGAGCGAGTGAGAGGAAAGATTCGGGATGAAATTGAGCGAGCTCCTCTACTCCGCCTCCCACCCCGTGCGCTACACCATCACATGAGGCCCTCGCCCCACGCTCTCACCAGCTCACTACATGCCTTGAACATCGCGCGCATTCTCGACTCATGCCCTTGATCAGCTCATGCATCCCACCGCCCCATGCACCCCATCACCCCATGCGTTCCACCACCCCATGCATCCCAACACCCCATGCACCTCACCACCCCATGGATCACAGCACCCCCGCCCACCAGGCCCTCACCAGCTCGCGGCACGCCATGAACATCTCGCGAGTGAGCTCGCCCGACCACCCCTGCACACACACACACACACACAGGCCGGCACGCACGGGAGCAGCGACACAGAGGAGGGGGAGGGAAGGTTGTGGAGCTGAGCACGGAAGACAAGAGAAGACGGCGAGAGTGCGGCGGTGGCAGCGAAAGCGTGGTGAGTTGATGGTGGTGCCCGGGGGGGAATGCGGCAGACGGCTGGCAGGTGAGCGCCGCACGCAGGGAAAAAGACGGGAAGGGGAGGCTGGGGCATACGATGGTGATGTTCTCCTCCAAGCACGCCAGGAAGCTGGAGCCCCCGAAGCCCTCGGGGTCCGACTCGATCATGCCTGCACGCACGGACACAGGGAGGGTTGCAAGTGTTGAAGCTCCAGGATGGACGATGCAGCGTGGGAAGGGGGAGCGAGAGGAAGGGGTAGCAGGAGAGGCGTGGAAAGCGGGTGGAGGGGGTGGTGGGGCGAAGAGGGAGGTGGGGGGGGGGGGGGGGGGGGGATGGAGGGGGTGCTGGGGGGTGGAAGGGGTGGTGGTTACCATAGATGGTGCCGTAGTGCTCTGACCCCATGGGGTGCTCGCCCGGAGGTAGACTTCTCAGTTGATCCCATAGTTGCTGCACACATGCACATGCACACATACACGCATAGACATGCACACATGGATACACAGGGACAGGTTAACCAGTAAGGGTGGCAAACGAAACGCTTTAGCTAAGGGATGTGGTGCAGCAACGGGACTTGATGGAAACGCTCGACAGGGATGAAAACAGCCGACAGCCAACAGGGATGACGATAGGAGGGATAGGGAGGGTGGAATGGCTGGGAGAGAGCGGTGAGAGATGGGGTGAGAGATGGGGTGAGGGGGTGAGGGGCAGAGCACTCACACAGAGCCGGACTTGCGTGTCCACCTTCATCATCTCCCTTTGCGCCTGCCGCCGTGCGCCCCCATGCCATCACGCCGGGGAGGCACGCAGGGAGTGAATGAGGCCGAGGAGAGATCAGGTAGGCACGCAGGGGGTAGGTGCGGCCGGCAGGAGGAGATGAGGCAGGGGAGACAAGCGAAGTGAGAGACCAAGATATGCAGACGAGGGAAGGAGGAGAACTAGAAGGATGCTGCTCACTCTTAACTGACTGCACTCCCCCACCCCTTACATGCATCCCTCATCGCACGATTTTTCTTCCCTTAATCACAGCCCTCTCCCTTTCCCCCACCAAACCCCCTCCCAACGGACCCCTCTCTCCTTGGAGCTGCGAGTGCGGCCCAGCCGCCTCTCCTTGAGCCACGCCCTCATTGCCGTCTCCACTGCCTTGCTGCGCGCCACAGCGCACAGGCGGGGGGCGGGGAGGGGGGGAGAGGCAAGGTGAGCAGCAGTGCATGCACACACGGGGGAGGCAAGTTGAGCAGAGCACGCGGCAGGGACACAGGGGGGAGGTGACACGCACAGGGAGGTAGAGGGGGGAAAAAAGGAATGGGAGGAAGGGGAGCGAAGGGGGGAAGCGGGGAGAATAAGAGGGATATGACCAAGTAGGGAAGGGACGGTGGACGAGAGGGAAGGGAGGGTGGACGAGAGGGAAGGGGGTGGACGAGAGGGAAGGGGGGTGGACGAGAGGGAAGGGGGGTGGACGAGAGGGAAGGGGGGTGGACGAGAGGGAAGGGGGGTGGACGAGAGGGAAGGGGGTGGACGAGAGGGAAGGGGGGTGGACGAGAGGGAAGGGGGGTGGACGAGAGGGAAGGGGGGTGGACGAGAGGGAAGGGGGTGGACGAGAGGGAAGGGGGGTGGACGAGAGGGAAGGGGGTGGACGAGAGGGAAGGGAGGGTGGACGAGAGGGAAGGGAGGGTGGACGAGAGGGAAGGGAGGGGGACTAGACTGAACTCAAGACAGCCACTGTCGGACGCAGGCCTCTTGTGCTCTCCAGGGCCTTGGGAGGAAGCGAACCGCACATCCCAGCAGTGTGCAGCGGAGAAGGCATCGCAGCAGTTGACCCCCCAGGTGACCCCCTAGGCAGACGACGCACCTTCTGGCCTCCTGCTCCCCCCCTGCCTTCTCGTTGTTGGGGAAGCGCTGGTACACATAGCGCCCCACTGCACCCCGCTTCGCCGCTGAGGTGGGGGAGAGAGAATGGGAGGGGGAGCGGGGTGGGAATGGAGGTGAGGAAATGAGTCCGAGTGGGAGTGAGGTGTACGCATAACGTGTCCCAGAAGCTCGTGTAGGAAGGTCCCCGGCGGTGGAGCACAAGGAGCGCAGCAAGGACAGCGCAATGCATTGCGCTGCAAGAACAGTATTCAAGGTCACGTGAGGACAACACCTGGCAGCGCATGGGTGTGAAGCACCTGGAAGCACGGGCAGCACCTGGCATTGCGGACAGCACCTGCCAGTGCGGGCAGCACCTGCCATTGCAGGCAGCACCTGCCATTGCGGGCAGCACCTGGCATTGCGGGCAGCACCTGGCATTGCGGACAGCACCTGGCATTGCGGGCAGCACCTGGCATTGCAGGCAGCACCTGCCATTGCGGGCAGCACCTGGCATTGTGGACAGCACCTGGCAGCGCCTGGTAGATGTCGACGGTGAGGAACTCAGAGGGTGGCAGCGTGGGCAGCGTGATGTGGGTATCCTTGTTGTGCGCGCGCTGCATGATGGCGTCAAACGCCGTCTCCTCGTCCGGCGAGTGCGCCACCTCGCACTCAAAGAAGTTGTGCCACCCCAGCGTGGACAGCATGGCCTCGATCTGGTAGAGCAAGTGAGGGGAGACCGGAGGGAGAGGGGGAAAGGGGGTTGGTGGGGGTGAGAGAGAGGGGGTGTTTAGGGACGAGGGGAAACGTGGGAGCCAAAAGGAGAGTTTACAAAGGGGGCAGAAAGGCGCACGTACGAATGGCTCGGTGGCGTGGTGATGGCACGTACGAATGGCTCGGTGGCGTGGTGATGGCACGTACGAATGGCTCGGTGGCGTGGTGATGGCACGTACGAATGGCTCGGTGGCGTGGTCGTAGAGCTCGGAGCGGCGCAGCAGAAAGCTGCTTCTGTCAAACACGAGCTTGCCCGCCTCAAAGTGGTCCTCGATCTGCCATGCGGCGCAGCACAGGAGGGGGAAAGGAAGGGGGTGGGGGGGCGGGGGCCCGGGGGGGAGGGCGTGAGAGGGGTGTGGGGCATGACACATGAGAGCGGGGAGCGGAGAGGGGAGAGGGAAGGGTGTGAGAGCGGGTGGGGCATGGTGGATGCACGGCAAGGCCGCAGCTGCAGTGGTGCCTTGGGTGTGCAGACTGCAGTGTGAGCGACACAGAGCGCAGAGGGGAGGAGCGCAGTGGGGAGGAGCGTAGTGGGGAGGAGCGCAGTGGGGAAGCGCAGAGTGGCAATTGTGAAGGCAGGGCAGCAGGCAATGGTGCATGGTATATGGTATATGGTGCATCCTGTGTGGTGGATGGTGCACGGTGCATGGTGCGTGGCGTGCGTACCACAAAGTCCTTGTACCCGTGCAGCACTGACGCCAGGAAGCGCAGGAACAGCTGCCTGCACACGGGGGCCATGGGGGAAAGGGGAGCAAGGGGGCCATGGGGGAAAGGGGAGCAAGGGGGGCAAGGGCAGCAGCAGACGGACGGGAGCATGCAAGGGCATAGCGGGGGAATGGCGCAAGCATGGGTGGTTGAGACGAAGGGGGGCGCAACAAGTCAGAATGGCAACGAGAAGGCACGCTGCAGCGAGGAGAACAAGAGCAAGGAGGATACGAGCAAGTGCTCCACCTGAACTGCTCGTCGTGGTGCTTGCCCCACGTCTTGAACGTCTTCTCGTCGAACTGCTGCACGCCAGCAGCCAGCAGCGGCGAGCGGTGGTGGCGCACCGACTCCAGCACCGCCAGGTGTGGGTGGATCAGCGCGTGCAAGGCGGCTCTCAGCTCCGACGCCTCGGGCTCGGGGAGGGCTGGGATGTCCTCCTCCTCCTGCTCGTTCTCCATGCTCATCATGCGCACGCGGTTGGAGTCCAGGTCCACCAGCACCACCTGGGAGAGGTGGGGATGAGGGGAAGGGGGGGGGAAGGAGGGATGAATGGGATCACGGCAGGCAGGAGATAGAAGCGCTCTCCATGCTCATCTTGCGCACGCGGCTGGAGTCCAGGTTCACCTGCACCACCTGGGAGAGAGGTGGCCGGGATGAAGGGTGGGGCGAGTGAGGCCATGTTGAAAAGCAGAGGGACCACCTGCGCCAGGGAGGGCGGGCAGGCGGGCGGGAGTTTTGCAGGAGAGGAGGCGAGGGTTGCAGGGAGATGCCTATGTGCTGCACAGGGGCCTAGAGGGATTGCAGTGTGCAGCACACAGGGGGGAGCGAAGCAACCAATTCCCGGTGCGGGTTTACTCACTTTGGCCCCCCTACAACTACAACTCGCATCCCTCTGGCTGGCGGACAATCACCCTCATCTGGCAGCTAAGCACAGTCATCCAACGGCCATCCCCCTGGCTGCACTGACCCCGTCGAGCTCGTCCTGCAGCTCAAACTCGGCGGTGTTGATGCCGTAGATGAAGATGCCCGGCGCGTGCAGCAGTTCCAGGAGCGGCAACGGCAGCACCGGGATGTACGGCAGCTGGGGGGGGGGGGGGGAGTTTGGGGGGGGAGGGAGAAAATGGGGGAGGGGAGAGGGGTGGGTGCGTGGGTGGGGTTTGAGGGAGGGAGGAAAGAGACCGTGGGGTGGGGTTGAGGGGGGAGCGATGGAAGATAAGTGGAGAGGCCTTTCATTCCAGAGAGAGATTTGACTTTCGCATTCAGCATTCCACACCACAACGGAGACGGCATCGCTGGGAAGAGAATGCATGTGGTGCTTGCTTGCCTGACACCCCTCTCCATGCGTCCCTGCGTCTCACCATCCACTTGTAGGGGTAGAGCAGCCCTGACACCGCCTCTGCCACGTTGGTCAGCAGCTTCAGCCTGAGGGGAACGCAGCAGAAGAGAGCATAGCATGGCAGGGCAGAGCTGGGGATGGGCATGGAGACAAGGGGCTAATACAACGCTCAAGGCTGTGCTCATAAGCAGAGGCACTCGTGCACTCGCATGTGAGAGTGGAATGGGAAACTCACATGCCACCCAGCAGCAGCACTCTCCTCTCCAGCAGCACGGCTGTGAAGAGCTGAATGATGTTGTCAATATCGAGACAGCTCACAAGGGGGAGAAACGACACCTGAGGATGCACGAGAAGCGAGAGACAGAAAAGCGGAGAAAGCTTCTAGAGGGCTGCAGCCTGCAATGCTCACAAGAGCTGAGAGCACTGGGGCACTTGAATCCGCATGCACCTATCTTTAAGAGCAAAACAGATGCTTTGATTTAAAAAAATTGTTGCTCCAATGAAGAAGACAGGGCCACGGCAGTGTGTGGGGGGATGTGAGGTGGAGCGATAGGGCGAGGGGGCACGGACGTGGTGGGAGGGGAGGGCGTTGGGGTCGGGCAGCGTGGTGGAGAGCACGACGCTCTCCACGCTGAACACCACCGTCTGCTGCGGCCCCGACGGCAGCGGCACCGACATCACCCCCGCTATGATGTCCCAGATCGGCCGCCTGTGACGTGACATGCCATGCCATGTCATGTCATGTCATGTCATGTTATATCATTATGCCGTGTGATGTGATGTGATGTGATGTGATTTGAAGGGATGTCATATCATCATGCCATGTAATGTCATGCCACCACATCGTAGCACTCAGGCCAGCACAGGTGCGATGCGATGCAATGCGATGGTCAGTGAGACAAAGAGGGGAAACATGGACAAGTGATGCAGCAGCCTAGAGCGCCACATGCAGCCGCTTAAGAATGCCATGGAAAAGGGCTCAAAGGGAGGCAGGCAGCGAGGGACTTACAGCTTCCCAGAGACGGCAACGACGCCGCATGCACTGGCAGGGCAAACCACGGGGAAACCTATGGGCTGTCAGGGATTTTTTTTTTTTTTTTTTTTTTTGGGGCTTTAAGGAGATCCCAGGAGGAAACCAGGCCCCCTTTCCCACGCCGATCCACCTGCGAGCCCCTGGGGGAAACCCCCTAGCGCCCGAGACTTCACCCGTGTTGCGGAGGGTAGGCGGTCCGGGCTGGCAGTACCCAGCATGTGCGGTGCTCCGCAAAAACCCCGCACCGATCACCGTTGAAGCGCGTGTCAGGGAGGAGGGGGGAAAGAGAGAGGGGGGAACTCACGGGGTGGGGGGACAGGGCCGGGGACTCACGGGCTGCCGAGGGGCTGGAAGGCGAGGCGGTGGAGCTCAGTGAGGAGGTCGGCGAAGGTGTCGAGGAAGGGGTAGTGGGAGACGACGCAGAGGCACTTGTCGGCATAGGAGTTGGGCGGGATGGAGTACGCCTGCGCCACGTCGTCGTCCACCAGGTCGCGAAACGCCAGCACCGACACGTACACCTTCGTGCCGTCGCCCTCTGGGGGGGGCGGAGGGCGACCAGTCGAAGAGGAGAGAGAGAGGGAGCGGGCGGAAGTTGAAATAAGACATGGAGCGGCAGAGATTCTAGAGCCATGGAAGGCCAGGTTCGAGCGCTGACAGTAGACGCGCGAAGCTTCGCACTGGCACGCATGTGAGGCGAGGCCAACTCGCGCACGGGCAGTGCTTGGCACTCTGACCTTTGCGCATGGACGAGTGAGTGCGGGTGTGAGGCGTGGATGAGAGGGCAAAGGGCTGCGGGTCCGAGAGGCGTACCAGTGAGGATGATCGGGTAGGAGCGCGGGAACGACAGCGGCTCGTCCTGGTTGGCGCCGTGGCTGTAGAAGCGAAGCCCGCCGGGCAGCACGGCCTGGGGGCGGGGGGGGGGGGAGCAGGGGGAGACGGGAGGGGAAAAGGACCAGAGACGGACGTGGACACGCGGAGCCATGGAGTGCAGGCGGATCCAAGCGGAGAGTGGAGCGCTATTGCTGATGAACACGCGGCCATCGCCGAATGCGGATTCCGCGAAAAAGGCGCCACCGTTCCGCAGACCAGAAAGGTGCAACGCAACTTGGTCTACGCCTGGCAGTCTATTATGGTATTTAGGGCACGAGAGCATGGGAGCCTAGACAGTTGAGAGGCTATCGCACCAGCGGAAGCATTTCCGGGATCTTGAACTTCTTGTGGTCCTCGGCGGGCAGGCGGTCGATGAGCACGGGCATGTAGGAGATGCGCACGCCGTGGCTCTTCATGCCGTGGAACCCACGCGTGCCGTCCATCAGCCGCAGGTCCAGCCCCAGCCCGCACACCACGAAGTAGTCCACGAACCGCGTCTTCCATAGCGGCCCGTCCGCCACTACAGCTGGCGCCGCCGCGGCTCCGGCTGCAGCCGCCATCTGCGCTGCAGCCTGCGCGCACTAGGAAGGAATCGACTTGGCGGAAAAGAGCGGGATATTTATGTCGGTAAAGTAATCGAATGCATCCCTAATGGGGTCGTTTGGGAGCTAGAAAAGGCGGTTTCGCCATGTTTACGACGAAATGCCGAGGCTCCGAGCGACGGAGCTACGTCCTACCGAACGACGTCGTCATACGGAGAGTCAGAAATGCGTAGACGATCGCCCAGATGATGAAAATTAGTGTGCTCGCGTTGGAGGCCTCGAGTGCGTCGGACTAGTCTGCAACACTCTCCGCTTGTACGTATTAGGTATGGAAGATTGATGGCATAGATATTGCTGGGACTTGAGAGGGGCTGGCTGGGTGTGGAACGGCAGATAGGGGGCAGGCAGTGAGCGTATAGCGGGGTGAATCTCGTGTGACAGAAGGCAGATGGGTTGGTGAGGAGGAGGGGTGTTGCTGTAAGGGTCAGCGAGTTAGCTGCCAATTGGGGAGCATGGCGCGAGAATACTTCAACCGGAACACTCAACAGAAGCTATGCGCATATTGGCATTACAATGGCCCTCATTCATGATGATTTTCCTAAAAACATTTAGCCTTGTTTTTTGGGTTGCGGAGCAACTTATTGCAATCGATTTACCGGAAATGTTTTTTCATTCTAAATTGTTGAAATATACTCGACAGAGTTTACTTATGTATTCCCGATATAGCATTTAGACTGTAATAGTGTCGCAATACCTCATATGGAAGGATGCGCGTGATGACATCAGCAGTAACGAGTCAATACGTGAACAGTAGGTTCGCGCTTATAGTCACCCGAAGGGTCACGCCACTCTCAGTCACACGAACAGTCACTAGTCATGTCACGCGAATAGTCGCGATACACTACGAACAGGTACATTCCGAATAGGTACTTCCTAGACTATAAATATATCTGTATTACTCATTGTTATTAATCCTTATCATTTCTGACATTTCCAATACAAGGTGTAAATGTTAAAGCTAGTTAGATAGGTAGGGGAGAAGAAGCCATGGAATGGCGAGAGGTTTAGCTAGGAGAGAAAGTTACGAGAGAAAAGAGAGATCGAGAATAGAAGAGAGAGGGATACAAGGAGGGGTGTTGTACCCTCTACGATTATATAACATATATAATTTAACACATCCCCTAGGCTTGATAGTAGAAGAACCCACACACGCAGGACACTAAGCCATACCCACCCCCTAATTCTAGCACCCCCATACTCAGCCACAGCGACAGCTACACCAGCTCGGTCGACCCCTCGGTGCGTAAGGCGGCGATGTCGACCGTAGGGGCTGCGGCGGCAATGTCGACAGCGGCGGCGGCGCGGCGGCGTGCGGTTGCGTGGCCCCGACGCAAGCGGCGACAACGGCGGTGGCGTGCGGCTGCGTGGCCCCGACGCAAGCGGCGACAGCGGCGGCGGCGGCGGCGCCCGCACCTCTCGGTGGCGTGGCCAGGCCCCGCGACGGTGGGACGGCCGGCGGGAGTCAGCCGTCGTCTGCGGCGAGGAAGAGGACGCAGGGGAAGGGGGGCGGGGCGCGGTCCAGCCTCACGCCCGTGGCTGGCGTGCGGGCGGCAGTTTCGGCGACGCCACCGACGTTGTGCGGCCGGCTGCCGCCCGACGACGCCGACACCGTAGCATTACGACGCTGCCACAGCGCGGCGTCGATGCCACGGCGGGACATCGACGCTGCGTCGGCAGCACGATGCCGTCGCAGCGGTGTGGTGTCGACGCCACACGTCGGGGCTGCAATGGCAGCACCACGACGCAGCAACGACTGCTCGGCATGGCCGCGACGGTGGCCCGGCAGGGACGAACGACGAACGAGTACGCGGCAGAAGCGTGGGGAGCAGGCTTGGGAAGGGCAACCTGCTCTGTTACCATGTCAAAGCTAACCAGATAGCTAGGGGAGAAGAAGCCAGGGAATGGCGAGAGGTTTAGCTAGGAGAGAAAGTTACGAGAGAAAAGAGAGATCGATAATAGAAAAGAGAGGGATACAAGTGTCACAGGATCGAATGTGTCGAGGAAAGGTTTGCTCAATGTTGCATTATCAATCAGTACAAGGTGCTTTTATACGTCCAGAATACATCAGGTAACCAGGCTTATCCCATCCAAAGGGAATAGACCCTTCTAGAAATAGAATCACCTTGCGTATAGCCACGCGAGGCTATTGGCTTTAAGGGATAACGACAGGATTACGCTAGATATAGCGCGCCAGTATATCCCGAGCCTGGTCGGTGATATAATTATAATAAGAGGATAAACCAAAGGATAATGGAAAATGAGGAATAGGAAACCATATGAGATGAGATAAAGACCAAATGAATCAGGATAAAAAGAGGAATGAAATAGAAAGGAAATATGGAAAAGGGAAATTGGTGTAACGGGGTCGTACTCTCACAACAAGGAGGGGTGTTGTACCCTCTACAGTAAGTTTCAGTAACGCCTACCAAGCCTACAATTATGTAACATATATAATTTAACAGTAAAGTCTTCCGCTGACTTTTACTCGTGGTTCCACCAACTCCAGATCCTGGCCACCCTAAACACGTGGTTCACTTCTACATGGTATCAGAGTTAATGGAGTTACATGAACTAATATAAGCTGATTTTGATTACGCACTTAAGCTTAAGTCATAGATCTATAATTATATCATCTACTAAGACAGGAAATTCAACTACGAAATCTCCTACTTCTGGTCTTTCTACTGACGATCTTTCTGACTTTGCTTCCCTGATGGCTAATCAGTCTACTTAGCAACAAGTTCCAGCGCATCCTACAGCTTCTATGAGCCTTGATAACTCTAGTTATGCAAAGGGTTGCTGTTGCCGCTAGGCCTTCAGGCGCTGGAGATGAATCTGTTGGGTCTTTTGCCTTTCATGGGCGACCTGTTCAACCACATCAACAATAACAACCACATCAGCAACAACATCAAATGGCAAAAGCAAGACCATTCGCTGTTGAAGCTAGCATAAATCAAGCAGATTTCCTAACTATCTCTTAACTGAAGACCTCAACTTTCTTTGATGGCCGCGACTTCTATACTTCGGGATTCGAGTTCGAACTCCTCGCGCAATCTTCTGGTATCTGGGGATAATTTGGCGGTACAATCCGTTATCCAGAGACAAGAACGATAGAAGATCAAGCGCGTTATCACAAATATTCGCTTATGGCCTACACACTACTGGTGCGGAATCTCTCACCTGAAGAGCAGTTGGGAGTTCGGTGCTTCAAACCTTCACTTGCTCCAGCCTTCTATGCTTGGGACTACCTGCGCAAGTTATATCAAGCACAAGATTCCGTCACACTGAGCAAGCTGTTACGTCAACTTACAGCAATGCAAATGCTTCCGGGAGAAAAACTCGGGAGTTACATCAACAAGTGCAGAACACTTTTGGATCAGCTCAGCAAGTGCGGAGGAAACCTCAGCAACGAGCTCTTTGTCACTATCCTTCTGGCTAGACCAAAAACCCGAATGGAGGCAGTGCAAGTCCCTTCTTCTTTCCCAAGGAAACATTTCAGAAACTTCACTTTGCGCTACTCTGATGGCAGAGCAGCAGGAATTGGACTTGTACAACGCAAAAGGAGGCAAAGCCAAGAGTGAGTTAAGCTTCTATACAGGTGGATCAAGTCAAGAGGAGCCGACAAAAGGTGCATGAAATCAATGAGAGCAGACAAGAAAATAAGAAAAGGGCTTCTGCAAGTGTTGCAAATGAGAAGGTCATAATATTGAAGAGTATCAGAAAGTGAAGAGCAGGAATCGGCAGAAATCGGGTGAAGTCACCCCTGTCAAGACTGTCTCGCCGCCTTTAGCTTCTTTAACTCAACTCGCAAAAGGAAAAGCAATTATTAATTGCATGATTGGACCACACTGTCCTAGTGGTATACGCTACTAGAGCAGACGAGACAATGACAGCGACAGTGATATGGAAGAAGGAGCAGCCAACCCACCTCCACGTCTTCGTCCTCGTTCAAAAACTCGAAAACCTGCAGTTATGAACGAAGAAGAACCATAGCAGCCGAACGGGTTTCCTCGATGGCGGAAACGTGCAGCAGTATGCCCATATCGCCAAGCGTACGTATCTCGAGCATGTTAACACTTGGTTTCTTGACAGCTGCTGTGGTCACCACATGGCATCTTCAAGTCAATATCTTCTCAACTGGCGAGACCTGCCAAACGGAGAGAAGTACAACATCACAGTTGCTAACAATCAGGTTATTGAAGCAACCAGAATTGGATACTCGAGTCCGACGACACAGAAATTTCACTTTACCTGAACAAGGTTCTTGTCGCCACGGGACTTGGCTTCAACCTACTATCACAAGTGCAGCTGATGGAAAGCAGCATCTGTTTCGCCAGCACCGCCAACACGATGCTCACGGATTTGTACTTGGGCGACAAGAAGGCAGACAAAAGTAATTTAGTCAACATTGCAGAAATTAAAGACGGTGTTTCCGTTCTACGGTTTTCACCTGTCAAGGCATCTGGCGACAGTGAGAAGAACATCTCACTTGCTCCTTGGCATCATCACTGGGATACAGATCTTCAACGCCAAGACCATCGTGGTCTCAATGTCTGCTGCATCACGCCTCAACCTTCTCGCACCAACTCCCTCGACGAACCTGCAGCAGAGCCAACAGAATCAGCATCAGCAGCAGCAGAAACAGTTCAAAGTACATGGGCATCTGGAGATGGAAATTGGGGTTACGATAATCAAGAACCAACATCTGCTACAGTCAAAGAACCTATGGAGGTTGAACACACATGGGGCAAGAAAGAGTTCATCGTACCTGATGCTTGGGCACGTCGCCGACATCTCGACATACCTTGGGTTGAAACTGCAGAAGAAGCTTGGTTCATCCAGCCTTCCGGCAACGGCCACTGTGTTAACTCTGCGCCAACGATTCATTTTTCCCCGGCCTTCTTCCTTCACTCCGACGTGTACCTGCGTTCAAAGGGACTCAGGACTAAAGCAGAAATCTGGCACAAGCGGTTAGGTCATCCCTCGCAAGAAGCCTTCAACAACTCGATTAAAGCCTTGGTTTTCGACAAGGACGTACTCCTTCTAACCAACGGCCAAGAGCTTCGACCTAGCAGTTGTCACCTACCCTGCACCATCTGCCCCGGAGCTCACCTAAGTCATGCTCCATTCCCGTCGCACTTTCCAAGTGCTACTAAGTACTCACATATGGATGTCGTTTTCAGCGACATACTCTTCATGCCACAGGAAGCAGAAGATATCAGCGGCAACAACTACCGCTATATCATTACCTTCATCAACGGTGCTACTCGATACATCTGGCACAAGAATAACTCTCACAAGTCTGAAGCTCTTGATGCCTTCAACCTATGGCTGAAAATCGTGGAACGACAGAGCGGCATCAAGCTGAAAGAGATCCAGACAAACAACGCGGGCGAGTACACCAGCGAGCAGTTCGATGAATTCCTGGCGCGGAAAGGGATACTCAGGCTCAAGACTGTGCCTTACGCCCATAGCTGAGAGGACTAACAGAACGCTGCAAGAGAAGTTGTGCGTGCTGTTGCAACAGTCCAGCTTGACAGCAGACTTCCGGCCGTTTGCGATGGCACAAGCTGTCCGCCTACACATCTCCTGTCTTCAATAGCTCTTCCTCAGTTCAGCTCGCCACACGTCATGTGGACAAAACACCCCGCCGACACTCGACTTGTATGAGTTTGGGGCTGCATGGTCCAATACAGGCCTCCGGGCGCAACTGTGGGCAGATTTACTGAACGAGCTCGCTGGGGAATACATCTTGGTGTACCCAAAGATTCCTACTCCAGGATTATTATGGATTACGAAACCCAAAAGGTATTGTATGCCCGAGACTTCATCTTCAACGAGAAACTTTTTCTTGATGACTTCGAACGTGACGAGGAATGTCAACAGCGAGATCCTAATCGCTACAGTGCCGAACAGAGTTTCGCCACTCCTCAAGACAAAGCAGAGGCAGCCGAATAATATTATCCACACGACAGTGTAGCAGCAGGACCTTCTACAGTTCCGCAGCAGTCTACATCAACAGTCGAACAATTGTTCGACTCCTATATTCCTTTGACACATGCCAACAACATCGAAACACCCCTCTTCATTCCCCTCTTCGTTCCCTTTGAAACATCCTGCCACGACACATACTGCATATAATTATGAGGAGCACGTGCGCCAACAGAAAACTGACGCAGCATCACATGACGGTGCCCGCCATCTGCCATCCGAAATTGACGATGATGATGTCGTCGAAGTTTGCCAACCTCATCCTCGTGGTAACCAATCGACTCTTCAGACCCTCGAACTTGCTGTTGCAGTTCAGCAACCAACGACCAAGATCAAGCCGAAAACAGTCAACTAGGCCCTCTCCGACTCTGATGCTGATAAGTGGCGAACATCTATGGATTCAGGGGTAGCAGCTCTCGAGAAGCGGAAAACGTGGAAACTCGTTCCACACGAAGCAGCACGCGGTAAGAAAATTCTTTCGGGCAAGTGGTTCTTTCGCATAAAGACAAATGCAACAGGCAAACCAGACAGATTCAAGGGGGGAGATGGGTTGTTCAAGGTTTCGAACAAACCCACGGCATCGATTACTTTGCTCCGGTCAGCCGTCATACCTTGGTTCGAATCCCACGATCCTGGAATGTACAAACTCAAATTTCGGGGTAATTACATTCTCGTAGTCGCCTATGTGGACGACTTACTGTACACCGACTCGTGCAACAGTCTTCTTGCGCACATGGAGAAATGAATCCAAACGATTCTTGAAGTGACTATGTCTCCAAACATCACCCAATTTCTTGGGTTGAACGTTGACTGCAAGCAAGTTCGCAAAAACACTTGCGAAGAAGTTCGCCATTGCTCCAATCGGCCTCACCACTCCTTTTCGTCATATTCCAGCCGATCACATACCCAATACTACCCCACTTTCCCGCTCGGGTGTCTTCTATTTGCAGCCGTTACATGCCGCCCATATCTTGCCTACATCACAAGTCAGCTCGCACAGTAGATGCGTCGACCTGAAGGGAAGAATATGGCCGATCTTCGTCGAGCCCCCCAATATTTCATTTCTACTCCTACAACCAGTCTCAGCTATACGACAAATACTGCATCGGATATTCGACTGATTGGATACATTGATGCGGATCACGTTGCTGACCCCCACAACAGGCATTTGCGTACAGGGTTCATCTTCAAACGAGAACCAGGTGGTGTCATTTCCTGGAACTCAACGAAACAAGAGGTCATTGCACTTTCGTCAGTCGAAGCAGAATTCGTCGCAGCAAGCTCTGCAGTTCGCGAAGGACTCTATCTTTAAGAGTTACTTCAATAGGCGAAAATCGCAACGACACGTAACTTCAAGTTACTCTGCGACAACCAAAGCGCAATCAAGATTGCAAACAAGACCAGCTTCGTCAACAGGACAAAACACATTGCCCTCCGTTACTTCTTCGTCAAGGAAGAAATCGACAAATGGAAGGTCATCATGAAATACTACCCTACCTAAGAAATGGCAGCTGATTTCTTGACGAAGAAACTCCCATGCGGCAAGTTTCAACATTGCTCCAACTTGGTTGGAATCTGCAAACGAGGCGACACTTACCCAGAGACAGACTTAGGAATGAAGGGGAGTGTGGAAAAATACTCGACAGAGTTTACTTATGCATTCCTGATATAACATTTAGACTGTACTAGTAGTTTGATACCTCATATGGAAGGACGCGTGTAATGACGTCAGTAGTAGCGAGTCAACGCGTGAGCAGTAGGTTCGCGCGTATAGTCACCCGAAGGGTCACGCCACTCTCAGTCACATGAACAGTCACTAGTCATGTCATGCGAACAGTCGCAATACACTACGAACAGGTACATTCCGAATAGGTACTTCCTATACTGTAAATATGCCTGTATTACTCATTATGATTAATCCTTGTCATTTCGGACATTTCAAATACAAGGTGTAAAGTCTTCTACTAAATTTTACTAGTGGTTCCACCAACTCCAGATCTTGGCCACTCTAAACACGTGGTTCAGTTCTACATAAATGAATAAAACACACAAAAAAGCCTACAAAACTATCAGAAATCTAAGCTAACATTTTGTGCACTCTATTGTCAACTTATATATATTATTTTTATACAGTTGTGTAGGCTTGGTAGGCTAGGTGTGCTACAATACTGGATCCTTCTATAGAGGGTACAACACCCTTCTTGTATCCCTCTCTCTTCTAGTCCAACCCTCTCTTCTCTCCTCACTTTTGTTACATAGCTAAAACCTCTCGCCACTCTCATGCCTAGCTAGCTTCTAGGCATAACTCCTTTCAACATGGTACCATAGCAAGAAGATCCTGCTGCGCCTTGTCATCACGCTTCCGCAGCGTACTCTTTCCCCTCCCGTCACATTCGCGCTGCCGTGGCGGCCTCGCTGCGCTACCACGGCGGCCTCGCCGCGCTGCCGCGGCGACCTCGTCGAGCAACCGTGGCGGCCTCGCCATGCTTCCGGGGCGACTTCGACACGCTGCCATGGCGGCCACGTCCTGCTACCATGACGGCCTCGTCGAGCAGCCGTGGTAGCCTTGCCGCACTGCCACGGCGACCTCGTCGTGCTGCCGTGGCAGCCTCGCTGCACTGCAACGGCGGCCTCGTTGTGCTCCCGTGGTGCCGTTGTGCTGCCGCGGTGGCTTCGATGCAATAACGCATGGACGGCTATGGCAGCGCACGGTTTTAGCGCCGGCCAGCTCGCCTGTACGCCAGCCAGCGCCGCGCCAGCCTCGACGCCTTGTTGAAGACCCCCCCCCCCCCCCCTCCTTTGCATTTCCCCCTCCTCCCGATCGCAGCTGCTGGCGGTCTCGTGCCGTCCTCCCCCCCGTTGTCACAGTGTGTGCCACGCCGCTGGGTGCCTCGGGCGTCACCGCCGCCGCAGGTGTTGCAGGCCCTCCCGCCGCCGCCACCGCCGCTGCGACCCGCCGCTGACGTCGCCGCCTTGATTGCCGAGGGGTCGACCCGCTGGTAGATGCCACAGCTGCTGCAGGACATTGGGGTGCAAGGGTTTGGGTGTATTGCGTGTGTGGTGTGCTAGAGCCTACCAAGCCTAGGGGGTGTGTCAACTTATATATATTATTTATATATAGTTGTGCAGGCTTGGTAGATTAGGTATGCTATAATACTAGATCCTACTATAGAGGGTACAACACCCTTCTTGTATCCCTCTCTCTTCTAGTCCAACCCTCTTTTCTCTCCTCACCTTTCTTACCTTTCTAAAACCTCTCGCCACTCTCATGCCTAGCTAGCTTCTAAGTTTAACTCCTTTCAATATCTATAACATTCAGTGTATACTTCGTACACATATTTTCAGTTGACGTAGAAATCACAACAACCAAGGAACAGTGATGGAAAACAAATATCGATCAGTCGTTTCCCACCATTTCTTGTCTTCTTCCTTGCAAAGGAAAAATACATCCTATCTAACGCTTCCCTAGTGCTAGCATGGGGGGGAAGTCAACAAGATAGTGACTAAACAACACAGTTTGTGTTAATATACTTTTTGTATATGTTATAGGCTAGATAGGTGCATGCTCATAAAGGGTACAACACCTTAGCTTACATCCCTTGTACCCCATCTTTCTAGTCACTTGTTAACTCTGACATGGTATCATGCGCTAGGTTAGGACCTCCTCGCCCACCCGCGCTTCCGCTTTAGTCCTAGCCCTAGTCGCCCGTCGCTAGCCGCCCGTTCCTAGCCGCCCATCTCTAGCCACCCATTTCTAGCTGCCCGTTCCTAGCAGCTCGTCGCTAGTCGCCGCTGGCAGCCCATCGCCTCATACTGCCCGTAGCCGCCAGCCACCTGCTGGCCCCTACTCGCTAGCCCCGCGCGCGCCAGCCTCGCGCCCTTTGGCTCTGCGCTCGCCAGCCCTGCGCCCGTCAGCATTGCGCCCTCTGGCCCCGTCCTCGCTGGCCCCGCGCACGTCGTCCCCACGCTTGCTAGCCCCACGCTCGCCAACCCCCACGCTCACTTGGCCCCGCGCTCGCCAGCCCCGCGCTCGCCCACCCCATGCTCGTTGGCCCCGCGCTCGCCAGCCCTGCGCCCGCCAGCCCCGTGCTCGCCGGCCCCCAGCGCCGCCGGCCCCAGCTCCGCCGACCCCAGCCCCCACTGGCCCCGCGTTGTCTAGCCGCCAAGCCGCAGTGCCGATGTGTCACTGTGCCGCCGAGCCGCTCAGCTGCCCCGACCTGCTGGCCTTGGCTCCCCTCTGAGTCGGCGCCCCCGCTGGCTGTCTCCACCGCTCTCCCCCGCACTCCACCACTCTCCACCGCTCTTCACCGCTCTACATCCCTCTCCGCCACTCTCCATCGCTCTCAACCGCTCTCCACTGCTCTCCACAGCCCTCCGCCACTTCCCCCCCCCCCCCCCCTCCAGCGGCAGTCAACTGCTGCAGCCGTGGTGATGGCAAACTCTGTGCTCCGCCTAGACGTGGAGGTTCGGGCGGTTGACTTTGAGGCGTGGCTCGTCGACCTCCGCCGCCCGCTGGCCGGTCAGCGCCAGGACGGCTACTCCCTGGCCGTCCACGTCGACGGTAAGCTCCCTTGTCCCAACGTGCCTTCTGCCCTCCCTGACTCCCCCACGTCTGCTGAGCGTGAGGCCTTTGCTGTTGCTGACCTTGCACCCACTGTCTAGGAGTCGCGCAACGCAGTCGCACAGCTTGCCATTAGTTACCCCCTTCCCCAATCTGAGCGTCCCTGTTTTTCTTGCTGTAGCAAATGTGAAGGAATAATTAGATGCAGTCATAGCACGCTATTCCACTCCCTCCTCTGCCTCTGCCGGCCGCCTGATCCTCCCCATGCTTCCTTCCTGACTGTCGCTGACCTGGCTACTTATCTGCGTGCACTTGAGACTAGCTACCGCGCTGCTAGCACTAAGGCCCAACTCACTGCGTTCTCGTCGCCGCTTTGCACTACCCTCTACCTCATTGTCACATGCCTCCTTGGCCGCCTTGCCACTGCCTGTGACCACTTCCTTAGTCAGCACCTAGGTGACCTCACCCTTACTGCCTTTGTCACTGCCCTGTCCACAGTAGAGACCCGCCAGCGCACTATCGCTCAGTCTAGTGGTACTGCGGCAGTCCCTATCTTCCAGGGCTGTGCTCCCTCCTAGTGCACTTACTCTGACGTCTCTGCCGCTGTCGCTGAGACAGCCTCTGCTGCTGAGACCACCGCCGTGGCCTCAGCGCAGCCACGTCAGGGTAGGGGTCGTCGCCCCAAGGGGGGACGTGGCGGAGGGAAGGGTGGCGGGGATAGTGGGGGTGGCGGAGGTGGCGGCGGTGGTGCCGGGGACAGTGGTGTAGATAAGGGGACCGGGGCTGATGCCCCAGAGCAGCAGCAACAGCCGCCTCAGTAGCAGTAGCAGCAGTCGCAGCAGCAACAGCAACAATCGTGGGGACCCTCGCTGCTGAGACCGCTGTTGCGGCCTCAATGCATCAGCATCAGGGTAAGGTTCATCGCCCCAAGGGGGGGCGTGGCGGGGGGGTGTTGGAGGTGGTGGAGGTGGGGGCATGGACGGTGGTGTAGACAAGGGGACCGGTGCCAGTGCCCGGGAGCAGCAGCAGCAGCAGCAACCTCTGCAGCAGTAGCAGCAGCAGCAGCAATCGCCGTGGGGACCTTTGCTGCCGTGGTGGCCTGGCGGCGCTGGTGGTGGTCGTCAAGGTGGTGGGCCGCGCAGCTCGGTGTCGGGTGGCAGCTACCTCTATGCAGCAAAATGGGGTCGCTGAGCGACGCATCACTTTGGTCATGGAGGTGGCTCCTACCTCCATGATCCATGCCGGTGCACCCCATTTTTTGTAGTCGTTCGTTGTTCGCTACGCCGCTCACCAGCTTAATCTGTGGCCACACTCCCAGCAGCCACTGGTTTTGCTGACTCTTCTCTGGATCGGGTTCCCTGGTGATGCGACCATGTTCCACGTCTGGGACTGCCGTGCTCACGTTCGTACCTCTGGCACGGACAAGCTCACTGCCTGCACTGTCCCTTGTGTCTTCCTTGGTTTCCCCCTAGACGCGTCTAGCTGGCACTTTTATCACCCGCCGTCTCACCACTTCTTTCACTCTCGTGACGTCACTTTTGACGAGTCTTTCTCCTTCTACACCTGCTTTCCCAACCAAGGTCTCCTGGTTGCCCCGCCACTGGTCCTATTCCCCACTCCCCCAGTAGGCCCAGCTGATCTTCCTCCCCGTCTTGCCCCGTCTGGTGTGTCTCATGTCACTCCCCTCTTGCCGGTTGTCAAAGTGTACAACTTGGTCTAGTGCCTGCATCTTCTCACTTGCTACGACCTTGATTGTGTACTATATCTTATATATTTTTGACTGGCCTTGTTCCAGTGGATGGACTAGTAGTGCCGCCCTGAGCTACTCTAGTTTCCTTTGTACTCTTGCTGACTGGTGTTCAGACCCTTGCCTCAGAGGTTGGACTAGTAGTGCCACCCTGAGTTGCGTGTCTCTTACTAGTCGTTGCCCTTTGTCTAGCCTAGGGGGTGTGTCAACGTATATGTTTTAGGCTAGATAGGTGCATGCTCATAGAGGGTACAATACCTTAGCTTATATCCTTTGTACCCCATCTTTCTAGTCACTTGTAAACTCTGATAGTTTACACTCATCACTTCCAGTTCAAATGACTGCACTCACAAAGCGTGTCAAGAACCGTATGTGAAACGATGAGAACGATCAACTTTTTGAGAAGCATAAAATGCATTGCACAAGGCGAGAAGGAATAAAAGAAAAGACAAGGCAAAGATTTAGCAGCAAAACATACACAAAGAGAGCAATTAACTAAAATAGCAACCGCCTCCAGCAAAAATCCAGTCGAAAACATTAGCATCTTCCAAAAAAGACCTGAACCACCAAGAATAGAAAAGACGAATAGAAGAGAAGAGGAAAAAGAGGAGATACTGGGTGAGGATGATTATGAGCGAATAAAGAGAGATGACTATGAGCAAATAAAGAGAGATGACTATGAGCGAATAAAGAGTGGTGATTATGAAAACGAGGAGAAAGCTGTAAAATAAAAATGCAATGGAGGAAATGGAGGGCGGGCAGAGAAAACGTGAAGGGTGGAAAACGCATACCAAAAACATAAATGATACCAAAAACAAAATTATCTTACCAAAATAAGCTCCGCAACCCTAAGACGATCATGTCGCCTCTTAAGTTTCTCCTTAGTTGAATCTGGTTTAAAGCGTCTTATAAATAGGCATTGTAACTTTTTTTTACAACATGAGTGATGTACCTGATTTGCGTGCACACAAAAATGTAAAGATCACGTATTGTAATCCTTC
The DNA here is from genome assembly GCA_027943415.1 of Closterium sp. NIES-67. NCBI lineage: Eukaryota > Viridiplantae > Streptophyta > Zygnematophyceae > Desmidiales > Closteriaceae > Closterium > Closterium sp. NIES-67. The sequence continues at coordinate 469,019 of BQMB01001598.1, read as the reverse complement.
GTGTATACGCTACGAGGTGCGTATAGGGATTACAGTCAAAATTTGGTAGCAGCCATCATTGCCACCGCAACCATAGCATTAGTCACCGCCGTCACCACCGCAGGGGTCCGTGAGCTCAAGGGGTGCGGGAGTTGAGGAGGGTGCTAATCCTGGGGTACTGTCGTGGCTTGTCCCAGCAGTCCTGGGGGTGACACCAATGTTGGAGAGGGTTCTCGTACTGGGGGTGCTAGTCCTGGGGTTTCTGTCGTGCCTCGTCCCAACGGTCCTGGGGTGGCACCGGTGCTAGAGAGGGTTCTTCTTCAAGGGTCGTGGAGCATCCCGGAGGTAGCCGTGGTGCAGCTAGAGGTTCTGGTGTCGGTGTGGCTCAGCACCAGCAATCGCCGACTGTGTCCGCTCATCGCCTCATCAGTCTTCCCTCCCCCAACCTCCCGACTGTGCCTCCCCCGCCTGTCTACGGCCCTGTGTTTCCTCCGCCGGACTCGTCTCTATCTCATTTTCCCCCTCGTTTTCCTGATGTGTCTCCTCCTGTGTCTCTTGACCCGACGAGTCCGTCCCACTTTTGGTCTCGCCTTCCCTCTTGCGCTCGTCCTGTCTCTCATGTCCAGCGCTCTTACCCTATGTTGCTTCATTCCCACGCGTCTTATTCTCTACTCCTCCCGTCGCCTCCTCCGTCATTGCTAGTTTTCGCTCCGGCTCCCCTGTCTGACTTCCTCAGTGCCGCTAGTCCTCTTGTTCCTCGGGTACTTGCCTTCTTCGTTACCGACCCGTCCGTTCCTATCTCAAGACTTGACGCTATTGTCGCTGCTATCACAGACTTTGCTTCTTCCCGCCGCCTTCACTACGCCACCGCTCTGGTCTCTGACCCTTCCGTCCTCCGTCCGTCAGGGGTGCTCCTGCCCTTGGCAGTGACGTCCTGGAGGACCGGCAGTACGAGCTTGCTTTCCTGTCCGAGGCTGTGCCTCATCTCTGTTCCATGCTGCTAGTCCTTGAGGGTGACCCAGACGCCTTTGACATCCCGACCCCTCGCACTTACGCTGAGGAGACCTCACGACCCTGGGCCTCTCAGTGGATAGCTGCCATGGACGCGGAGATGGCATCTTGGAGATCCACCAGCACCTACGTCGACGCAGTTCCCCTACCTGGGGTGAACATAGTTGATGGCCGGTGGCTCTTCAAGGTGAAGCGCCCCTCTGGAGAGCCGCCGGTGTTCAAGGCGCGCTACGTTGCCAGACGCTTCAGTAAGCGCGAGGGTGTTGACTTCTTTCAGACCTTCGCCCCGACCCCGAAGGTGACTACTCTTCGGGCGCTGCTACACGTAGCAGCACAACGAGAGTACGAGCTGCACTGTCTTGACCTCTCAACAACGTTTCTTCAGGGCAGACTTCACGAGTAGGTCTACCTGTGTTGCCCGCCAGGCTTCACGAGCACCTTCGCCCCAGGGACCCAGTGGCTCCTCCGGCGCCCGGTTTACAGCCTGCGGCAGGCGCCGTTCGAGTGGCATGACACGCTTCGTGCTACGTTAGCTGACCTACTGTTCTTCTCGTCCTCTGCAGACCCTTCGCTCTTCGTTCGTTCAAGCCAGACCCCGTTCTACATCCTTGTCTACGTAGACGATCTGGTCTTCGCTGCTGCAGAGAGAGACGCACTGGCCTTCGTGAAGACCGAGCTGCTGAGGAGATACACCTGCACTGACCTAGGAGATTTGCACTGCTACCTTGGTCTGCAGATCTCTAGGGACAAAGCAGCGCGCACCATCACTCTCACACAGTCACACTTGGTGCACCAGGTCTTTCAGAGGTTCGATCTTCAGTTCTTCTCCACCCAGCCCACACCTCTGCCAATAGATCACAGGCTCTCGGCTCCAGTCCCAGAGAAGTCTGTAGGGCCTAGTGGTCCTTACGCAGAGCTCGTGGGTTGCCTCGTGTCCTTGATGACTTGCACTCGTCCAGATCTCGCATACCCTCTCAGCATCCTGGCTCGCTTTGTGGCCACAGGCAGAGACCAACCACAGCAGTGGTCGCCTGCTAAGATGGTTTTGCGTTATCTAGCAAGTACATCGGGCATGGGGCTAGTGCTAGGAGGATGCAGGCCAGTGGTCCTTACAGGGCACATAGGCGCTTTGTGGGCGTATGACGCTGAGATGCTCAGGTCCTCCCAGGGCTACTATTTTAGCCTTGGTGCACGCGCTATCTCGTGAAGGTCCAACCGTTCGTCGTCTATTGCCCAGTCTAGCTTTGAGGCTGAGATCTACGCTGGTGCCATGGCGGCACAGGACCTCCGTTGGCTGACCTTCTTACTCACAGACTTAGGTGAGTGGCCTAGCTCTGCCCCAGTCCTGTCCGCTGACAACAGGCCCATGATCCTCTTGTGTCAGGAGCCTCGACTCGAGGGCAGAGCGAAGCACATTCAGCTGCGGTACTTCCTCCTACGCAAGCTACAGCAGCGCTGCCAGGCCCACGTAGTTCACTTGGCCTCCGGTGCCAACACAGCTAATATCATATGAAGGCGCTTGCGCCTAAAGATCATCAGCGGCAAAGTGTACAACTTGGTCTAGTGCCTGCATCTTCTCACTTGCTACGACCTTGATTGTGTACTATATCTTATATATTTTTGACTGGCCTTGTTCCAGTGGATGGACTAGTAGTGCCGCCCTGAGCTACTCTAGTTTCCTTTGTACTCTTGCTGACTGGTGTTCAGACCCTTGCCTCAGAGGTTGGACTAGTAGTGCCACCCTGAGTTGCGTGTCTCTTACTAGTCGTTGCCCTTTGTCTAGCCTAGGGGGTGTGTCAACGTATATGTTTTAGGCTAGATAGGTGCATGCTCATAGAGGGTACAATACCTTAGCTTATATCCTTTGTACCCCATCTTTCTAGTCACTTGTAAACTCTGATAGTTTACACTCATCACTTCCAGTTCAAATGACTGCACTCACAAAGCGTGTCAAGAACCGTATGTGAAACGATGAGAACGATCAACTTTTTGAGAAGCATAAAATGCATTGCACAAGGCGAGAAGGAATAAAAGAAAAGACAAGGCAAAGATTTAGCAGCAAAACATACACAAAGAGAGCAATTAACTAAAATAGCAACCGCCTCCAGCAAAAATCCAGTCGAAAACATTAGCATCTTCCAAAAAAGACCTGAACCACCAAGAATAGAAAAGACGAATAGAAGAGAAGAGGAAAAAGAGGAGATACTGGGTGAGGATGATTATGAGCGAATAAAGAGAGATGACTATGAGCAAATAAAGAGAGATGACTATGAGCGAATAAAGAGTGGTGATTATGAAAACGAGGAGAAAGCTGTAAAATAAAAATGCAATGGAGGAAATGGAGGGCGGGCAGAGAAAACGTGAAGGGTGGAAAACGCATACCAAAAACATAAATGATACCAAAAACAAAATTATCTTACCAAAATAAGCTCCGCAACCCTAAGACGATCATGTCGCCTCTTAAGTTTCTCCTTAGTTGAATCTGGTTTAAAGCGTCTTATAAATAGGCATTGTAACTTTTTTTTACAACATGAGTGATGTACCTGATTTGCGTGCACACAAAAATGTAAAGATCACGTATTGTAATCCTTCGTGTATACGCTACGAGGTGCGTATAGGGATTACAGTCAAAATTTGGGGGGTGCTTATAATTGAATTAATTTTATATGGCACGATACGAGAAAAAAGGGATTTATGGAAAATTCATAAACTAACATGAAAATGTAGCTCGAACAATTTCCAATCGGGTAGATGTGCTCCCAAACGGGAACGCCACGAACAGTCCCTTGAAAACCGCTCGAGACCAAATTGGCACGCCAGCTAGGCAGGGTTGCTATACAATTCCAGCGAGCAAGGGTCGATCGCAGCCATTCGTTCCTCTCTCGTCACACTACAGATGAGCAATGCTGACCAGATTTCGCGTGGCGAGGTAAGGCGGATCGATTTCGTGTGAAGAAATTATTGGGTAGGCGAATTTCAAATTGAATATGACGGAAAATGTGGTCAATCCTAGTCAGCGCGCATAAATTAGGGGGTGCGCGCAGGGATTAGATCCTGGGCAAATGGGGGGTACGTATAACTGGCACATCCGATATGGCACCCCTCCGGATATACGCACCATGGTGTGTTTTAGCCGGCGGTGCGTATATATGGGGGAATACGGTACCGTAAACGCCCGGATATATGACCCTAGGGTCTTTTTCGTATACTTGCTTAAAAGGGGGGTGAGTCTTATAAGGAAACCTGAAAATAAATTACCTGGATGATATCTCGTACACATATAGAATTCAAAATTCTTCGTGTGGTTTTGTTGCCCGTTTACATTCTTGATTCATTGTCGAGTGCTCTGGCTCATTCTTGCTCTTTTGTGCGCAAAAATCAAGCTGTCGCGACAAGTTGGAATCTGAGTCGTTCAAGTGAGCATTTTATTTGGCGGGAAACCCCTTGGGAAACAGATTGGAAGCAATCTGGTTCGTCAGAGTATTGATGGACGGTCTGGATTTTGTCTCCATATTCAACACTGTGAGAAAACTGTTGTCGTCGTCTCGATTAGACGGAAATTTGCCACTTGGCAAATGTCCACCCCATCCCACGCTTCTGTGAGCGTTCAAGCCATCGCTCCTCACCCTTCACCATGTTTTATTGTTCCCCTTTCGCGCTACTGTTTTTCCGCAGCCCCCTTTCTATTTCCTTCTTGCTCGCTTCCCGCTGTACTTTACATTTGCTGCGGAAATCATGGGAAAAAAAATACGAAGAGGGTCTAAACCCGTCTACCCTGAAAAGGGGAGGGTCTTGTTAGTCGATTACCATAATAAAATACCTACCCGCCAAAAACACCCTATGGGCCCTCAATAAAACCGGTCTTACATCCGGGCGTTTACAGTAGTATTGGAGTAACCATATGATGATATGGTCGCAGCATCCGTTGGGCAGCATGCCTTGGGAAGCATCTCTAGGGCGGCATGCCTTAGGCAGCATGCCTTGGGAGGCATCCCTTGGGCAGTATGCCTTGGGCAACATGCCTGGGGCAGCATGCCTTGGGCAACATGCCTGGGGCAACATGCCTGGGGCAGCATGCCTTGGGCAGCATCGTTTGGGCTGCATGCCTTTGGCGGCATGCGTTAGGCGGCATGCGTTGAGCAGCATCCCTAGGGCAGCATGCCATGGGCAGAATCATGGCTTGGGCAGCATGCCTTGGGCATCATCCTTTGGGCGTCATCCCTTGGGCAGCATCCTTTGGGGGGCATGGCTTGGGCAGCATGCCCTGGGCAGCATGCCTTGGGGGGCGTGGCTTGGGCAGCATCGTTTGGGCGGAATGGCTTGGGCGACATGGCTTGGGCAGCATGGCTTGGGTGGCATGGCTTAGGCAGCATGACATGGGCAACATGACTTGGACATCATCCTTTGGGCGTCATCCCTTGGGCAGCTTGCCTTGGGCAGAATCCTTTGGTCAACATCCTTTGGGTGGCATGGCTTGGGCGGCATTGCTTGGGCAGAATGGCTTGGGAAGCATGGTTTGGGCAACATGGCTTGGGCGAGCATGGCTTAGGCAGCATGGCTTGGACAGCATGGCTTGGACAGCAAGCCTTGGGCAGCATGGCTTGGGCGGCATGCCTTCGGCAGCATGGCCTGGGCGGCATGGCTTGGGCGGCATGCCTTCGGTGGCGTGGCTTGGGTAGCATGGCTTAGGCAGCATGGCTTAGGCAGCATGGCTTGGGCAGCATGGCTTGGGCGGCCTGTCTTCGGCAGCATGGCCTGGGCGGCATGGCTTCGGCGGCATGGTTTGGACGGCATGGCTTGGACAGCATGCCATGGGCGGCATCGCTTGGGCGGCATGCCTTCAGCGGCATGGCTTGGGCAGCATGGCTTGGGCAGCATGCCCTGGGCGGCATGCCTTGGGCAGCATCATTTGGGTGGCATGGCTTGGGCAGTATGAAAGGATGAGGCTTGCCAAATCCTTGATCACAACCATTTGCTATTTGCTATTATTGTGTGTTATTTTGTGTGTTTTGCTATTCTGGAAATCCCTACACTCTTCCCCTACACATTGATGTATGTTTTATCATATATGCTCGAGTGTTTCATACATTCCTTGTGTGATACGTTTTCTATTGTGTGGATTGTTCCGTCACCACCACCGTATCTCCAGAATCCCTACCATGCTTCTAGTGTGTGTTCCTACGGACGGATCCACTCATTTCAAGAACTCTGTTACAAGGTCCTATTTCCCTTTTTCCCTAGAGTTCTTGTAGGTATCAATAGGATTGTGTCATTGTTTAAATTTAAGAATTCTTAATTAGTCATTATTTCAAGCTTAGCTAAATAATGGACATGTGACAGGCAGCATGTCCTAGGGGGCATGCCTTGGGCAGCATGGCTTGGGCAGCATGGCCTGACCAGCATGCCTTCGGCGGCATGGCCTGAGCGGCATGGCTTGGGCGGCATGGCCTGGGCAGCAGGGCCTAGGCGGTATGACCTGGACGGCATGGCTTGGGCGATATCCTTTGGGCGGCATCCTTTGGGCAAGATCCTTTGGGCATCATGGCTTGGGTGACATGGCTTGGGCGGCATTGCTTGGGCAGCATGCTCTGGGCGGCATGCCTTGGGCAGCACGGCTTGGGCGGCTTGCCTTCGGCAGCATGGCCTGGGCGGCATGGTTTGGGCGATATGGCCTGAGCGGCATGGCTTGGGCGGCATGCCTTGGGCAGCATCCTTTGGGTGCCATGGCTTGGGCGGCATGCCTTGGGCAGCATGCCTTGGGCGGCATCCTTTGGGAAGCATCCCCTGGGCGGCATGCTTTGGGCGCCATGGCTTGGGCGGCATGCTTTCAGCAGCATGGCTTCGGCAGCATGGCTTCGGCGGCATGGCTTGGGCAGCATGGCTTGGACAGCATGGCTTGAATTGTATGGCTTGGGCATCATGCCCTCGGCAGCATGGCCTGGGCGGCATGGTTTGGGCGGCATGGCATGGGCGGCATGCCTTGGGCAGCATCTTTTGGGCAGCATCCTTTGGGTGGCATGGCTTGGGCAGCATGCCCTCGGTGGCATGCCTTGGACAGCATGCCTTGGGCGGCATCCTTTGGGAAGCATCCCATGGGCGGCATGCTTTGGGCGGCATGGCTTGGGCGGCATGCTTTCAGCAGCATGGCTTCGGCAGCATGGCTTCGGTGGCATGGCTTGGGCAGCATGGCTTGGACAGCATGGCTTGGATTGCATGGCTTGGACAGCATGGCTTGGATTGCATGGCTTGGGCATCATGCCCTCAGCAGCATAGCCTGGGCGGCATGGTTTGGGTGGCATGGCTTGGGCGGCATGGCTTGGGCGGCATGCCTTGGGCAGCATCCTTTGGGCAGCATCCTTTGGGTGGCATGGCTTGGGCAGCATGCCCTCGGCAGCATGCCTTGGGCAGCATGGCTTGGGAGGCATACCTTAGGCAGCATAGCTTGGACAGCATGACTTGGACAGCATGCGTTGGGCAGCATGGCTTGGGTGGCATGCCTTCGGCAGCATGGCCTGGGCGGCATGGCTTGGGCGGCACGTCCTGGGGGGCATGGCTTGGGCGGCATTTTGGCAGCATCCTTTGGGCAGCATGGCTTGGGCGGCATGGTTTTGGCAGTGTGGCTTGGGCGGCATGGCTTGGTGGCATGCCTTGGGCGGCATACCTTGGGCGGCATGGCTTGGTGGCATGCCTTGGGCGGCATACCTTGGGCGGCATGCCTTGTGCGGTATGCCTAGGGCGGCATCCCTTGGGCGGCATGGCTTGGGCAGCATGGCTTGGGTGGCATGGCTTGGGGGGCATGGCTTGGGCGGCATGTCTTGGACAGCATGGCTTGTGCAGCACAGTCTGGGCGCCATGCCTTGGGCTGCATGGCCTGGGCGGCATGGCTTGGGCCACATGCCCCAGCCGGCATGCCTTGGGCAGCTTGCCCTGGGTGGCATACCTTGGGCGGCATGCATTGGGCAGTATGGGTTGGTCAGCATCCCTTGGGCAGCATTTTTTGGGTAGTATCCCTTGGGGCTGCCCAACATTTCATACTTCTCTTTGTCGCTACTCAAATCTGCCAAAATGATATTTCTACAGACTTTTCTCCTCCTCCACATTAGCATTGACCTACTCATGCCCCCCCCCCCCCCCCCCCCCCTCTCTCGTCACATTCCTTGCCCCACTTATCCCCCCACTCCTTCCAGCCAGTCTCTTCTATTCCATAAAAGTCGGTCGAGCACGCATCCTCGTCGCGTGTCTCGACAGTTTTGGTCTCTGACACACTCGGAAAAGTTAGAGAGGCAGCTGGGGCATCCTCAGCGGGCAACGTGGTAGTGTCGGGATGTTTACGAGCATCCTCAACTTCCTGCAGGACCTCTAGTTCACTAACGTTACGGATGTGAGGGAGGACTACGTGTACGAAATTTTGCACATCCGGAAGCACTCATACGAGCTTCCGGAATAGGGCATCGCGCCTTTTAGAATGGTTTGCCGAAGTTTGCATCAACAACATAACTAAGGCAGATGAGTTGTACAACTCACTCAAAGGAGGGGTGAGGGGCAATCCAAATGACCCTGCTACTCGCAGACCTCCCCCTCTGCCCCACAGTGTGCCTCGTTGTGTGCTAACCGCACCTTCATGAGCATCTTGAGTATCTTTCCCTTTCTACGTGATCAGATAGTCAAGGAACTGTATGTGGGCTCTCGTATTGGTGTTTGTTAGCTAACATCTACTGTGCGATGCTAGTGTTGGCATTGCGATTCAATGCGGTTCATTTTGGTTCAGCACGAGTCTCGTACTAATCTTTGTGCGCAAGTATACTCCCTAACTATTTTTTTATCATAACAGGATTCGACAACCTCGGAACTCAGACGAAGCATAGTGCGGGGGAGGGGCATTATGGGAAAAATGGAGTACTTGAAATCCTTATGACGCATTCCTAAAATATAGTTTTCCCTATCAGCAAACCAAGAACGACTTTGAACATCGTTCCTGTAATAGAATACCATATTTAATACCAGCAATGTCACATACAGAGATGTCTACTGGTGGGCCCAAAAAGTCTCAGGGTCACACAGCGCACATGCATGATGCACAGATCATAGTGTCGTACACACGAAGTTTCTTACAGTCACATGGCATGTGCGATACTCGCGAATCTGAACAGTAGCTTGCAGATCAGCATGTTCAGAAAGGTGTTTAGACTCGTTCTTGATTGTCTTGGTACTGAACACTTAGCCCAAAGCTAAAATAGCAAAGGCATGCCCAACTTGAAAGAGAAAGCTGCAAAAATCAACTAAGTGTTGTGGCCCCCCGTTTTTCGTCCGAAACGATTTTGTTCCGAAAGTGCATTTGGCATGCATAAGAAAAAAAATTGCTAGAGCATAATTGGCTTAAAATGAAGAGCATTTGCTTATAGCAGACAATTCAACGCACAGAACTGCATGAAATTTCATTCTTGCAACGAAATCTTAGTCACGGCGTCGCAACGACGAGCGTGACGTGCAATTGACGCAGACGACGTGCACACCGCATAGGGTCGTTTGCACGACTCTCAATCGCAGAAGGAGTTGGACCCAACCTGATTTCAAGTTGGGCCCAGGTTTGCATTTAGGTGGCTTATTAGAGGCGACAAGGCGCACGGCATCCTAGCTGCCTAATCGCACGACGAGCTACCTCTCTCGGCGCGTGACGTGCTACTAGCAACCTAGGCGCACGGCCATCTACCTCACTCAGCGCATTGCGTGCTAACCGCCGAGGTGCATGGCTAGCTAGCAGCCTAGGTGCATGGCGAGCTAGCAGAGCCTAAGCACATTGCGTGCTAACTGCGGCGAGCTAGCTGCCTAGGCACGCGTCGAACTACCTCACTCGGCACGCATTGCGTGCTAACTGCGACGAGCTAGCTGCCTAGGCACACGATGATCTACCTCACTCGACGCATTGCGTGCTAACTGCCGAGGCGCTTGGCGATCTAGCAGCCTAGGGCGCATGGTTAGCGAGCAGCCTAAGCATGTGGCGAGCTAGCTGTCTAAGTCAGAGAGATCTAGCTGCCACTCTCTCTTTCTCGACGCCACTCACTCTCGTTCTTCGTCGCTCTCTCTCCCGTGTCGTCCCTCTATCTCCCGCAGCGTCCCTCTCTCTTCCGCGTCGTCTCCCTCTCTCCCGCATCGTCATTCTCTTTGCCGCGTCATCCCTCTCTCTCCCACGTCCTCCCTCTCTCTCCCATGTCCTCCCTCTCTCTCCCGTGTCGTCCTTATCTCTGCCGCGTCGTCAATCGCTCTCCCGCGTTGTCAATCTCTCTCCCGCGTCGTTCCTCTCTCTCCTGCGTCGTCCTCTCTGCCGCGTCGTCCTTCTCTCTGCCGCGTCGTCCCTCTCTCTCCCGCGTCGTCCTTCTCTATCCTGCGCTGTCCTCTCTGTCGCGTCGTCCTTCTCTCTCCCGCGTTGTCCCTTTCTCTCCCACGGTGTCCCACTCTCTCTGCACTCGGCTTCCTGCAGTTCGTCCATCGCACTCTCGTGCGTCGGGTTCTACGTTATCAGAGTGAAATTGTCGCACATACAAACATGTACAGTAACTTTCATCGCATGACCCCAATTTCGATTCAAAGTTTGCAACCCAATATGGTGGCACGAATCCATCTGCCCGGAAAAAGACCCCTGTTTTCCAGAGTAACTGAAGTCCTTTTTTCAGCTCAAGCTGGCCCCAACTTGAAAGTGGGTTTGCTATTTTAGCTTGGGGCTTTAAAGTAGGAATACACCCTTAGCATACGCCCTGGTTTGGAGCTTCACTATTATCTATATGATGAGAGCACTTTGTGAGAAGCTCAAATTTCGAAGCCTTCTTCTATGATCATTATTTTGCATTGTGGATGCCAACTGTATCCCAAGTTGCTGAGATACGCAGCTGATGTCGTTGCCATAGATTTGCAACGCTCCAGGGTTTGGTTTGGAGGACCGTTCCGCGGTGTTGTGGCGCTGCTTCGCTTGCCAAGTCGAGGAATATTCCTACTAAAGATGCTCTTTTTGCCAAAGATGCCGCTTTTGTTCGTGCCCGACGCACGTCCTCCTCTTTCGCTATTCGTCCGGGCAGCACTAAATGCTGTACTCTCCACGATCTGGGAGGAATGACTGATGACGTGGCGCCTCGCACTCCCACGTCAGCCTCTCCGTTTTGCCACGGCGGCATCAAACTCAGCGAGCCCGCGCCGCACATTGCCTGGCAACGAGGCAAGAAAGTCAGCTGCCCTAGGCCTGTGGGGCTGATCCACGAGCCGTGAGTCCAAAAGCCCAGCCCGCCCAACCAGCCCCTGCTCAACCCAAATGGCTGATCCACCCACCCACCTCTAGCACCTCTCACCATGGCGGCTGCCATGCCATGCCTGCCAATGCCAAATCAATGATGCCATTCCGAATGCTTGGCGCTGCCAGAATGTGGCTTTAGGAGGCTTCATTCGCATCGCATACGCATCAAAGTACTGTTGCGACTTGTCGCGACGGTCGGATGCGATCGGTCGAAATCAGACGTCAGTGGAATGAGAAAAAATCACGGCGTTAGTTGCGCAGGTTCACTCGACCCGTCCGTCATCATCATCTTGGTTACGGCTGATGTTACTTCGGCCGGACTGGTGAATTCGATTGTACGTAAGTCGCATAATCGCGCCGTCTATCTCCCTTATACTCCCTCGCAGTACCTTCGTGGCTGCTCCTGAATTTCCTTTCTGGCGGACATTTGAGTCGTAGACGACCTCCATGCGAGTTTAGGCGGCTCTTCTAAACGCCATGGGAAGCCGAGGCCCTTCGAGTAGCACGGCTAGTGGTAGCCACTCGAAATCGAAACCCCGTATCGTCGGCCGATACGAGCTGGGACGGACTCTAGGCCAGGGCAGCTTCGCTAAAGTGAAACTCGCTAGAGATGTCAAGTCGATGCAGCAGGTGGCGATAAAAGTGATGGAGAAGGAGAAGATTCTCAAGCACAAGATGGCCGACCAGGTACTCACCCCGCCAGGATCAAGTTTCAGTAGAGCTCGCGTCTAGCTGTCGGGTGGCACCCACCGCCCGGGCCCTGGCAATTCGCCAGGAGGAAGCTAATTCGGTGGACCGTGTTCTCGTTACATGCAAAACCTCACCAGCCGAGCATCTCGTTCCGCCTCCCACGCGCCTGATGATGTCCCCCCGCTCCGCGTGGTGCCTCGCAGATAAAGCGCGAGATCACGGTGATGAAGATGGTGCGCCACCCCAACGTCGTGCGCCTCATCGAGGTGCGCCTCCCCCACTAGCACCCCCTCCCCCCCGTGCCTCTCCGAGTAGAGCGCTCTCACATGGAGCCGTTATCGTCATGCTCTGCAAAATCCTCACCTCGCCTCACCAATTCCCCCCTCGGTTTCGTCGTCCTTCGCCCCCCGCCCATTTCGACCCCTCATTCACTCATCCTCTTTCCTCATCCTCGCCGCATGTGCCGCATGTGTCGCATGTGTCCCATCCCACGTGGCAGGTGATGGCGTCGCAGTCCAAGGTGTACATGGTGCTCGAATTCGCGGCCGGCGGGGAGCTCTTCGACCGTATTGTGAGTGCTACAGAAGGTCGGGGCAGGCGTGAGAGTGTGGAGCGGGAGCTGGCGCACAATGATGCTCCGCCATCAGATGCTCGCAGCCGCCCTCTGTGACTCCCTACTGCCGTTTATGGGTTGCTCCTTGTTTCTTCTCTCAACTCTCTCCTCCTAATCTTTCTCCTCTTTTTCCTACTCATTCTCTCCTTTCTCTCCCTCCCGCCTCCTCCCTCTCTCGTCACTCCCCTTCTCATGCCACTCGTCCCTCCTCAATTCGCCATTCCCTCTCTCCGCCGCCATCGCTGCGCTGCGCCCGCAGGTTCACCGCGGGCGATTGGGTGAGAGCGAGGCGCGGCGCTACTTCCAGCAGCTGGTGGACGCCGTCGACTGCTGCCACGCCAAAGGGGTCTGCCACCGGGACCTTAAAGTATGCCCGTTTCTATATTGTTTCGTCATTGCTTGCTTCTTTTCTTTGTTTTTATTCCTCTTCTTTTCCGTGGATTTTAAATCTGTTTTCTTCCCCTCCCTCCTTTTCCATAAACTCCTCATTTCACCTAGCCGTCGTTCTCTCTCTCACTGCACTCTCCGTTTCTCTCATGCTCTTCCTTCTCCCCGCTCTTCCGTCCGTCTTTCTCCCTTCCCGCGCGGCATCAGCCGGAGAACATGCTGGTGGATGCGCACGGCAATCTCAAGGTGTCGGACTTCGGGCTCAGCGCGCTGCCAGAGCAGCAGCACCGCGACGGGCTGCTGCACACCACGTGCGGCACGCCCAACTACGTCGCCCCCGAGGTGCGCCGCACCCCCTCGTTTGGACCCCACTGGGCCCACGCCGCTCACCTCTCTTGCCGCTGTACCACGTTCGCCACGTCCAGTGTCCTGTGCTCGCCACGCCGCCGACCCCTCGCCACCCGCACCCCACTCTCATCTGCTGACCTGTCCCCTACCCTGTTCTCTCTCCCCCCCACTTCCCCCCCCCCCAACCCCAGGTGCTGCACGACCGCGGCTACGACGGGCGGCTGGCGGACGTGTGGTCGTGCGGCGTGATTCTGTTCGTGCTGTTGGCGGGCCACGTGCCCTTCCAGGACCGCGACCTGCACCGCCTCTACCGCAAGATCCGCTCGGGGCTCTTCGCCTTCCCCGCGTGCGTGTCCCCGTCCGCGCGCGCCCTCATCTCCGCCATCCTGCAGCCCGACCCCGCCAAGGTGCGCGCACATGCGCACTGCTACTTGAGGTGACTCTAGGGGTGTGTGACCGCCTCTGCGGCTTCCGTAACTGCTCTTTCGCACTCTTTTTCCCCCTCTCTCACCTTCTAACCCCTCTCCCTCCTCACTCACCCCCCTCCCCGCACGTCCTCCTCCCACCAGCGGCTCACTCTGGCGGGCATCCGGCGCCACGCGTGGTTCCAGCCGGGGTACGTCCCCGCGCTGCCGAGCCCGGAGGCACCGGTGCACACATGCGACATCGACGCCGTCTTCTCCAACCACCATCTGCTGCCGGCTGTGCCACAGCCGCCGCCCTCCCAACTCAGCGCCGGCCTCCGCATCACAGCCGTCGAGTCGCTCCCCCGTTCGTGCTCGCCGCCCCTCCCCTCGCCCTCCTCCGACGCCAGCACGGCCCCCTCCTCCTCCCTGCTCTCCACTGGGCCTTCCTGCTCCGTGCTCTCGCCGCGTGCTCTCAGCCGCGCCACCAACAGCAGCAGCGGCAGCGGCCTTGGCTCTGGTAATGGCGGCAGCGCGTTGACTAGCCCCCGCCAACCTCCCTCTGCTACTGCTGCTGCGGCTGCTGCTGACGTCCCCATTCTGACCCACCCTTCCCCCTCGTGCTCCTCCTGCAGACTTGAGACGCAGGGGAGCGCGCAGAGTCTGGGGGAGCGAGGGGGAGACGGGGGGGAGGAGGATATGGCAGGAGAGGGAGGAGTGAAGGAGGGAGGAGGAGAAGGTGCGGTGCAGGAGTGTCCGGAGCTGCTGAACGCCTTTGACCTGATAGCGCGTGCGCACGCGCTGGATCTGGGGGTGCTCTTCCACCGCCGCGCTGACCCCGTTCTGCGCCCCACCCGCTTCGCCTCGCGCCTGCCGCCCGCCCTCATCCGCTCGCGCCTCCTCGCCCTCGCGCCGCCGCTCCAAGCCGACGCCCACGCCAAGCACTTCAAGATACGATTCTCCCGCCCCGCAACAGTGACTGGCCGAGAGCTCTCCGTGGTCGTCCAGGTAACTCCCCCCTCCGCTCCTCCCCCCTGCGCTCCTCCCCTCGGCACATGTTCAGCCACTCAACATCCAGCCAAGTCTTTGACTCTCGTCCCTCTTTGGTGGCCTCTGATATTTGAAATGACTTGGGGCCTTAGCCATGGTCGTTCCGTGTCGCGTGTGTGTGGCATGCAGATATTCGAGATGACAACGGGCCTCTTCATGGTGGAGGCGCGCAAGGCAGCCGGCGACACTCTAGAGTTCCACAAGGTGCGCCCTGCCCTGCCCTGCCCTGCCCTGCCACCTCTCCCACTCGTGCTCGCTTCTTATTTATTCCTCTCACGCTTACCTCTCACTCCTCTCCCGCTCCCCCACTGCTCCACCCCACCAGTTCTACCGCGCCCTGCTGGCACGGGTCTCAGACATGGTGTGCCACGACAGCGCTGCCACCACAGCCCATCCGCCCGTCACCGCCCATCCCACCACCGCCCTTCTCGCTCCTGCGCCAGTCGTGGCCTCCTCGCCCCCTGCCCGTGCCATCCGCCCCTCTGTGTCGCCACCCGGCAAGTTTGGCAAGGCAGGAGTGGCTCAAGGGACAAGGGACGAGGCACCGCTGCTGGAGCAGTCACAGCAGGGCCAGTCACAGCCAGCGGATAGGCGGTCATCGCTGGATGAGGGCCAGAGGACCACCGTCAACGGCTGTGGTGGTGGTGACACGAGCAGGCGGAGATCCATGGACGAGACGAGCCAGCCATATGCAGACATGGCGGCACGCGCCGCTGCAGCAGCTGCAGCTGCTGCACGGAGAAACGAAGCAGCACTGAAGTCCCCTGCAAAGGCGAGATCGCTGGATTTCTGGCCTGGATCGTTGAGGTCCTCGACGCTGCTGTCGCCCCTCTTCAAGTCCCGCTCCACGGCATCTCCCTCCATATCACTCAGCGGCCCTCCTTCCCCGCTCCCTCCTGCCTTGAGCCTCGCGAGCCCGCACAGGTGCTCTTGTGCTGGCCCCGTGTGCCACTGTGGGTATGCGCTGAGCCGTGGCTTGGACGGGAGTGGAGGTAGTGATGGCGAGGGTGGGGGTGATGGTGAGACGGAGGCTTTGGGGCATGCAGCAGCACGTGAGATGAAAGCTGGTGCAGCAGTTGCTGCTGCAACAGCAGATACAGCAGCACTAAGAGGGGGTGTGACATCAACGGAGAATGGGGGAGGGTTGGGAGTGCCAATTCTAATGGCACATGCCATGGTGCCTCCTCTGTTGGGCAGATGAAAGGGGCGTGGGTTGGAGGCATACTACTGACAGCAATGGCCACTGGCTCTTGGTGGTGAAATAATCAATAACCACCAATTTTATTCGTTTTACTGTATGTCTATATGGCTATGTATTATATAATTATATGAATAATTCGTATGCTAAACATAAAATTATTGTCCCAACTTGGGCAGATTAGATAGCCAATACGAGTAGGACACGTTATGTTGATGGTTTAGTTTGATATTTACGCGTTGGTATGCTAGCTTCACAAGTCACATATTCTGAGCGACCATATAATTTCGGCACCGTTCCGAGGTTGGGCAGCACCGGATGGTACCGCAAGCTGACATCATAAGTTTTCCGCCCGAGGTTGGGCTTGATTTGTTTGCCTACAGGATCAATCGAGCCATGTGGTTCTTGTGCAGTTGGTTCTCTACTGTAACCTGCGTTCTGAGTCAACAATAATCGTTGACCGAGCGAAGCCCATTTCTGTGTTTGTGTCAACATGGACTCAGTACAGTGCACTACAGAACATGAGGTTAGTCTATGAGGCCGATTTGGTTGTACTGTACAGAACAGGTGCCATTCAGCCTGCGGACCGAACTTTGTCGTTTACTTCGGGGAAACCCCGGGCTGCCAAACTAAAAGGAGGACGTGTGGTGGACGGAAAGAAACGACCAAAGCACCTCACTTCTGCGACGCAGTGTACCTATTGTGGCGCGAATACACTCGTTTCTTCGCATCGCGGTAAGTGCATTCGACGTTTCTTCTTCTCGCACCAGGAGTTCCGTGTAGTTTGGGAACTTGCCTGGGAAGTGGACCTTGCTTTACTGATAGCAATGACAGCATGTAGTAGTTTCAATAGGGTATCCTCCAAAATCCCCATTGGAAATACAATCAATTACTGATCCCGTCTCTGCCGCTGGTCCGTGGCATGGGCCATGGGGGAGACAACCGTACGGTTGGTTGGTTACTTGCGCGCAGGCAGCAAGCGCTGGGGCTTGTTGGTTGGGTCATGCGCGGAAGAGGTGTGTGGGGGGATGAGCGGGAGACTCATCCGCTCCTTTTGAAACCTCAGCGCCCCAGCGGGCAGGATGTGTCTCTCCGCTGAGCTTGAATTGAGTGGGGGGCGGGGAGAAATGCGCGCAGCTGTGGGATGCCCGAGGCGGAGAGCCAAGCGCAACGACATCCAGCAAGCAAATCCCCTTCCCCCCATCTTCCATGGGCATCTCTCCGCACCTTGTGGATTTTCAACCGCACGATTGGCGCACACGACCTAATCTTTACCCTCTGCTGGGCAGAGCCCTGGGAGCCCAGGCAGCAGCAGCAGCAGCTCTGCCCCCCTGGCCGCTGCCCCCATACCCATCCCCATCGCAAGAAAGCACACCCCAGCAAGGGACCTGCTTGGTAGGGTGCGCCCTATGCGCATAAACATCCATCCCTCGCCTCTGGCCATTCTTGTCCTCTCCTCCGGCATTTCTCCGTGCAGCCTAGGTTATTCCTCTCGCCGAGCAGACTACAGTAGGCTCCTAGAAGGACGAGCTCGAAGCACCGTGCGCCGCATGTGCGTGCTAATGGCATTGCCCGAATCGCAGCTCACCCCCGTCGTCGCCCGCGCATGAGCTTGTGTCGCATTGCTCTCCCACCTTCGCAGCGATCCGCTGCGAGTCTCATCGATTTTCTTCGCAACCGCCTTCCTTCGCCTGGGCACCTGGGCACATATTGAAGCATTATTTGATAAATTGTCTAATTTGCGCGCGCACTTTCACGGCAGGCGCACCACATTCCCCCGTTCGGTGCATGGGGAGCGACGGCTCCGCCGAACCGACAAACCGGCGCCTTCCCCCCTTCGAATCCGACAACCTACGCGCCATTTCTTCCGCCCCTTCCGCCTTCTCCCCCATGGCGTCCGCCCACACAGCCTGCCCGTGCCCCGCGCCCGTCGACGAGCGCGCAGCCGCGCGCGTCAACTCCGCGGGGTCGGGCGGCGGCAGTCGCAGCCCGTCGTGGAAGCTGAAGGGGAGCATCCTCAGCAAGGCGCTGCGCAGCCTGCAGGGCCGCGGCAAGCCCAAGGCGCAGTCGTCGCTCGGTGTTGACAGCGACTCGGTCGAATCCAACGGCCAGCAGTGCAGCCGCAGCGAGCGGATGGACCCATCGCCACAACTAGCGGCGCTGCCGCGGCCGCAGCTGGCGCGGTCGCTGTCGCACGGCAGTCGCGAGAAGACGCGGCTCGGGCTGCCGCAGCAGCAGCAGGCCAGCGTGCCCGCCAGCCCGTTTCACCTCGACAGCGGCGCGGTCAGCCCGGAATTGGCGCCGACATTGTCAGCGCCGAACGCGCTGAGTCCCGTGGCGACGGAGACGCATCTGATGGACATGGACATGCCCATGCTCGCGCAGGCGGCGCTCGCGCACTCCCTGGGCGTGCATCCCGCGCTCGTGTCCGCGAGCTCGGGCAGCGAAGCATCGCCGTCGGGGCGGGCGGCGACGGCTGGGGAAGCGGGGGAGGCGGCGGGGTGCGCCGCATCAGGGGAATGGCCGCCTAGCGGGTGGCCACAGGCGGGCGACGGAGCAGCGCCGGGCAGCGGAAGTGGCGCGCATGGCGAAAGCGGAGGGCGGAACAATGCGGCCGCGGGCGAAGGAAATTCGGTAAGCAGGGGAGAGGGAAGGCGGAATGCAATACGTGTGTGTGTGCGCGCGCGCGCATTTTTCTCGTGAGTGCCATTCCATGACCTCCGCGCCTCATTCCTTCCCCGCCACATCCCCCATTCCCTCTCCTTGCTTCCCCGCCCCCTCCCTCTCACCCAACCCTAACAGCAATCGCGGCCCATCCCGCCCATCCCGCCCATCCCCACGCCTCCCGCGCCCCTCTCTCCCCTCAACATGCCCCTGGCGGGCGCGCCCCCTCCCCCAAGAGAGTCCCGCTCCGCCCATCGCAGCCGATCGCGGGAAAAGGCGCGGGGGCACGGCGGGCACGGCGGGCATGGGGGAAGGCACAGCCAGCGCAGCATGAGCCACGACGAGGGGCAGCTGCACGGGTGGGCGGGGGCGGAGGGGGAAGGGGGGGAGGAGGACGAGGAGGAGGAGGAGGAGGGGGGCGAATGGGGGGAGGCGGAGGAGCAGGTGCGGGAGAAGCTGGCACGCATCGAGGGCAAGCTGGCGCGGCTGCGCGCCAAGCGCGAGCAGTATGTGGCGCGGCTGCAGCGTGTGCAGGCCAAGAAGGAGAAGGTTGCGGGGCCCATCCAGCAGTGGCTCCGCCCCCCGCCCCGCCTGCAGCAGTAGCCAGGGGAGGGGGGGATGGCGTGGGTGGGTGTGGGGGAGCAGTGGTGGTGGCGCAGAGGGTGGGACGGACGCCTGCTCCCTCCCGCGCTGCTGCTGCTGCTCTCCTCGCCTGCCATCACACTTCTGGCTCCTCACTCCTCGCCTCTACCTCTACTGCTTGTGCTGTGAGGCCGGCTGTAGCGGCGCGACGAGAAATGTACTGCCCGCCCGTGGATGCGTCAGTTGCCACGATGACACATGGGGAGCTCGTGAAGAGTTGAACCACACCCCCCTGCTTAGGCTGAGCTTGTGTTTCCTTTCCATGCATAGAGCCCTGACAGTTGTGCAGTGCAGGGTGTCCTTCATACCATAACCCCCAAAATCTGTCAATCATCCCTCTGGATTCCAGAGTCTGGAAAGCTGCTCCACTCCTGCTGGCTGGACTTGAACCACATAATAATATATACGGTGCACATCAAACATTTGCAAAACGAGAACACATCATCCGTACATTATACAGCCTTCCCCAACCGCCAGCCCTCTTTTGACCCCGAGTGTGCTGTGCACGTATCAGCCAGCCATGTTGCGCTCCATGGCCATCACGATGTCCCCCATGCCGCCCCCCGCTTTCAGCACCTCCACCACTGCACTGTGCGCCGCCCGGTTGCGCTGCAGCAGCAGGAACGCCTGCAGCACTGCCCACCGCGCCTGGTTGGCCATCTGGGGGGAGGGAGTGAGGGGGAAGGGAGAGGAGTGAGGGGGAGGAGGGAGGACGGTGAGAGCAGGGCGTTGACATTGACAGGCAGATGACACAATGACAGTGTGGCACGTACGTGACACAAAGATGAGCATGTGTCCGAATGCAACATGGAATCGCTGCACAGCACATGTAGCACGGCAGGTGCAGCACAGCACGCGCACCTGGGGCCCCGACCAGGAGGGCGTGAGGTTGCTGAGGAACGCCTTGAAGAGGTTCTCGTCGCCCTCCCCCCCCTGCGCCTGCCCGTACTGCATGGCTTCCGCTGCCACGCCCGCGAACAGCACTATGCTGTAGCTGCAGGGAGGAAGAGGGGGTGGAGGGGGAGAAGCCCCAGGCAGTGGGTGGCAAGGTTTGGGGAGAGTGCAGCGCATGTGAGAGAGATTGCGAGGGAATGAGGGAGAAACGAGCAGGTGGACAGGCGAGAGGGAGAGCGGATAAAATCAGGAGAGAGCAGCGGGAGCGGGGTGCAGGGGGGTGGCGCACCGGTCGACGGAGGCAGAGGAGAGCTGGCCGGCGCGGAGCTCGTCCTCGAGCTGCTCGTCCCAGAACTGCGTCCCCGCCTGCCCGCGCACGCCCACCCGCATCGCCTCAAACGCGTCCAGGAGCACCCCGCGCACGGGGCACCCTAGAAGATACGCTGCCAGGGGAAGGGGGGTGGGTTGCGGTGGTTGTGTGCGGGTGGGGGGCTGGAGAAAGGCAAGTGTTTTGAGGCAATGAGGCGCCGTCCAGTCCCGAAATACCCATCTCCATGGCCCCCACCCACATCACATGCCCGCGCCATTCACACGCCCCACACCCACCCGCCACGACGTGCCCCGCCTCGTGCACCAGCACACGCTCCCTGAACGGCGCCCACAGCAGCATCAGCACCTGCCCCGCGCCCGCCCCCCCCAGGTACATGGCGTCGCCCATGGCGAGGCCAAGCGAGATGATGGCGAGCGGGCGCAGGTCCACCCCGACGTCCACCAGCGCGGAGAAGGCTGCGAAGAGCGCGACGGGCAGCCACGGTGTGGACGTGCCCCACTTCTGCGGGGCCAGGTTCGCCGCTGGGGGAGAAGGGGGGGGGGAGGGGGAGGGGGGCGGAAGGAATGGGGATGTGGAAGTGTGGTGGTGAGGGGAGAGGAGGGGGAAAGCAGCATGGCAGGTTGTGAGAATGAGAGGGCCCAACGGGGAGGCTTGAATGGGATGCGGGGGAAGGAGTGAGAGAGAGAGCAGTGACGAGCAGGGGGGAGTAGGCAGCATGGATGACTCGGGATGAATGAGCGCGAGGAAAGACGGAGCGCACGGGCGCACAGGCGGAGTGCAGGGCGGCCCACCTTGGAGGCCCGATCGGTCTCTGAGCACCTTGGGAGTGACGACGCGAGGCACGCCCTCCAGTACTGTGGCACCACGTTGGGGGGGAGAGAGAGGGGGTGGAGGGGGCAGGGCAGGAAAGGAGAGACGGGCACTGTGTGGTACTGCGTGGCTCAGCTCTCTCCTTTCCTTCCTTTAGGCGGAGCGCTGTGTGGGGGCTCCACTGTGAAAGCGCCTCACTGCACTCACTGCCCCTTGACTCCCCACCACTCACTGCTGGTTTGGAACCGTCCGAAGTTCCTCAGGAGCCCCTCGCTGCGCAGCCATTCGTACGTGCGCCCCACCACGCGCAGGTCGCTCTCCGCCTTCCCCAACTCCAGCAGCCGCAGCCACCGCCGCTGCCGCTCCACCTCCCCCTCCTCCCCTTCCTCCCCCTCCTCCCCCCCCTCCTCCCCCGTAACCGCCGCCCCGCCCTCCAGTTGCGCCTGCCCCAGTCCCCCCTGCGCCACCATTCCCCCCGTCTCCGCGGGTAGATCCAGGAATCCGGCGCTTTCCCGAGTGGCTTCGCCTGCCGGCCTTCGAGGGGCCAGCGCGGTGGCGATGGAAAGGGCACGTGGCAGGTCTTTGTCGTATAGCGCCACGTCATACTCTAGCCACGTGGGACGGGGCTGAACGCGGGGAGGTTCGGCGGCGGGGGGGAGCGGGGATTCGGGCGGTGTTTCCGCTTGCGCTTCAGGAGGCGGGGAGTCTAGCGACGATCGCGGCGTGAAATGCGGTGGTTTGGGTCTATATCGAGAGGAGCGTTCATTGTGGAAGCCGGGGGTGCGGGAATTGGCCGGCAGCAGAGCAGGTGCCGCCACGCGCCTTCCGCGCGCAGGGAGGGGACAAGCGGAGGGAAGGGGAGCGGGGAGACATGCGCGTGAGGGGGCTGCGGCGCACGGCAAATGCGCGCGCAGCGAGGGGGACATGGGGGCGGAGTGGCGGAGACGTGGGGCAAGCGGCGAAGAGACTCCCCTGAAGTCACGCGAGCGTGTGGGCGACGGAGGAGCGTGCAATGCAGTGCGGATGTGTCGCGGGCGCGATGGGAAGGGGCGCGATGGAAGGGAGAATGACCATGCTGGAGAGCGAATCTAGGAATTTGAAGCAACCTGCATTTTACGCGTTACTGATCTCAATGCCATGATACCAACAGCTACACGCGATGGTTTCTATCTCCAAAAACAAAGTCGATTTGTAAATAAGATGTACTCAATATGCACGTGGTCATTTGCTAGCAGGAGTTGCTGCAAACAAGCGCTAGCCTTTACGGTACTTTGAATGCAGCTCTGGCAACAGCCACAAGGGCACAAGCATTCCCTGTAGAGTGACTACACCATGCAGCGCCGATGCACACTTCCGATGCTGAGCTCCATGTGCTGACGCTGCTGCTGATGTGGCAGACGAAAGGGGAAAGGCATGTGGAGCAGCAGAGAGTTGGCAACAGCTCGAGATGACCCTCATGGCCCACCAATACACATGGCTAGGCATGGCTTCTGCGGCATGCCAGCATGGCTTACTGCAGCATGCCAGCATGGGCATGTGTAGATATTGCAGCAGATGCACTGGTGGGCACAGCCGCCCAGTGGCATGCACGCTTCGTGGTGCAGCAGAGGCAGAATTTGCGCCTGATCACAGTGCTGCCAGAGCCATGCACAGCAGTAGGCGTGGTGGGCTGCAGTGGTCCTAGCAGAGCATGCATGCGGCTCAGACGCACCCACGTCACTGGCTTCTAGCCTGAACCACTGTCTCATGGTCATGCCGGGAACACATGGTGAAACGGCCATGGCCCAAGCTCCAGTTGGCGGTCATCGCCACAGCAGCCCTTGGGGCTCGGGCTTAGTGCATACAGCAGCCCTTGGGGCTCGGGCTTAGTGCATACAGCAGCCCTTGGGGCTCGGGCTTAGTGCATACAGCAGCCCTTGGGGCTCGGGCTTAGTGCATACAGCAGCCCTTGGGGCTCGGGCTTAGTGCATACAGCAGCCCTTGGGGCTCGGGCTTAGTGCATACAGCAGCCCTTGGGGCTCGGGCTTAGTGCATACAGCAGCCCTTGGGGCTCGGGCTTAGTGCATACAGCAGCCCTTGGGGCTCGGGCTTAGTGCATACAGCAGCCCTTGGGGCTCGGGCTTAGTGCATACAGCAGCCCTTGGGGCTCGGGCTTAGTGCATACAGCAGCCCTTGGGGCTCGGGCTTAGTGCATACAGCAGCCCTTGGGGCTCGGGCTTAGTGCATACAGCAGCCCTTGGGGCTCGGGCTTAGTGCATACAGCAGCCCTTGGGGCTCGGGCTTAGTGCATACAGCAGCCCTTGGGGCTCGGGCTTAGTGCATACAGCAGCCCTTGGGGCTCGGGCTTAGTGCATACAGCAGCCCTTGGGGCTCGGGCTTAGTGCATACAGCAGCCTTGGGGCTCGGGCTTAGTGCATACAGCAGCCCTTGGGGCTCGGGCTTAGTGCATACAGCAGCCCTTGGGGCTCGGGCTTAGTGCATACAGCAGCCCTTGGGGCTCGGGCTTAGTGCATACAGCAGCCCTTGGGGCTCGGGCTTAGTGCATACAGCAGCCCTTGGGGCTCGGGCTTAGTGCATACAGCAGCCCTTGGGGCTCGGGCTTAGTGCATACAGCAGCCCTTGGGGCTCGGGCTTAGTGCATACAGCAGCCCTTGGGGCTCGGGCTTAGTGCATACAGCAGCCCTTGGGGCTCGGGCTTAGTGCATACAGCAGCCCT